>JAOXJP010140287.1:0-13368 GCA_025762735.1 Platanus orientalis | reverse complement strand
GTCCTCGGAGGCTCTCCCATCTTGTCAGGGAAACAGTTTCTTTTGCCTCATCCATGAACATCTCGTTCATTTGGGTTCCAAGCAAGGCCAATTCGATAGCAAATGGTCTAGCCAAAAGGGGGGTTCCTAGGAAATCAATATATACAGTTCATTAATTACCGATCCCGCTATGTAGTGGTTTTTCAAGGGAAATGTCCCTCTTTTTTTCTCTTTCTTGTATCTTCACTATATGTTTTCTTTCTTTCGGTGTGTATCTTTCCTTCTTCTATCAATAAAGTTCAATGTTACTCTAAAAAAAAAAGGTCTAGAAGAATGGAAGAATTAAGGTTCTTTGTAGACAAATATGGCATGTTGGATATCCCAATAGGGGGAGTGAGGTTCACTTGGTTTAACTTTCAAGATAAGCCTTCTTTGAGCAAAATAAATCGGTTCTTGGTGTATTCTAATTAGGAGGAGCACACTTTTTCCAGTGGAGGTCAAAGCTTTGCCAAGGCCTTCCTCAAACCATATGCCCATCCTACTGCAGGACCGTGAGGAGAAATCAGGCCCTAAACCTATCAGGTTCCAAAACATGTGGCTTAACTTGAACTATATAATATGTAAAAAATATTGAAGGAGAAGAAGAAGGTAGAGGAAGAGATAAGTAGAAGACTAAGAAAAAATTAGAGAAAAGAAAAGGATACCAAACAAGGGAAATCGTATTAGAGTGTAATGTCACTCTATACGGCTAGCTGTTTATGTATGTGTGTGTTTATAGATATAGTAAGTGTGTATATACATTATACCCATGACAACTATACATACATATATACATATATATATAGTGCAATGTGTGTATACATTATTCTCATGACAACTATACACTCATACAATGTATCTCAACACTCCCCCTCAAGATGGTTAATGATATCTAACATTCCCAACTTGTCTATAAGATATGAAAACTGAGCATCACTGTGTCCTTCGGTAAATACATCTGCAAGCATGCTTTAAAGTATCACAGCGTGGGAGACAAAATGGTATAGGTGATCGAAACCTCCCTGAAAATTCCCATGTATCGTGAGACGTCCCGCACGTATCTTGCGATATGTGAAAATTTTCAGGCCAAATAAACCTTTAAAAGCTTGAGAGACGCAAAACGACCCATATCACGTCTTGCCAGCGTCTCCTAAGCCTTATCGCAAACTTCTAAAACCCATTTTTTGTAATTCTTGGTAGATTTAGCTTAGTAAGTAAAATCTAGGACTCCACTTGAATCATTTTGATTGAAAAACTTCATTTGAACTGGATCAAAAGATCGAAATCAAAACCCCAAATTTTGTCAAGAACTTTGGTAAGTTATTTATTTTTGTTCAAATCTTTCTAGATTTTTTATATGTCATGCATATATGATACATCTATAGATTCGTAGAGTTAAAATTAATTTTCGGAAATTAAAATTATTTATTTATTTGAAAAAATAAAGAAAATTAAAAAAATATACCAAATGGGCATTATTTGGTCTAATTTTTTTATATAACATACTATAGCCCATTTTGTATATAATATGTCAATTTAATATATTTCAAAAAAATAAAATATTATTTATTTATTTATTTCATAATTAAATAATTACAAAATTCAAAAAAAATGTCAAAATGTTTGAAAAAATACAGGAAGCATATTAGAACATATTGAAACATACTGTGTATGTTTCTCTTAATTTTAATAGGTTTTTAAAAAATTTTCTTTTTTATATAAAAAAAAATCAAAAAATTACATCAAACATGTAGAACATTTTGAAACATATTGTATATGTTTTTCTATGTTTTATTTAGTTGCATATGTTATATTTTATTTCTATTTAATTGGATTATTGTTGCTTATTGAAAGAGCGGTTTCAACATCAACAACAACAATTCAACAGTATCATTAGAGTGATAGCCATGATGATTATTTGCCACCCCGAAACTTTGTGCTATTAATGAGGAATGAATTGGTTGACAGTAGTCTTGGCACTAGTACTATTCTCTATCTTATTGTATTATATTTCTTTAGTTTCCTTGTTGTAGTTGTCCTTTTATAATACTTTGCATTATCAATGAATGAGAATGGCATTATTGTTTGAGTTATACATTTGTATCATTGATTATGTTTTATGCATATGGATTTGTAATTTTACTGTGCAATGTGTAGTGTTATTTATCAACCTCTAACACTTAAAATTCTACACGTGCACAACGGTGTGTGTTTCCCAACTATTGATACCATTGCATGGGAAGTTAGAGAACTGAAGTGAAGTGAAGTGAAATATGATTTCCCTTAACTTTCCAAAAGGTATTTGGTTGCCATTGGAAAGTTGAGGGGAAGCTAAATTTTTTGAAAGTTTTCTAGAATGAAATGCAACAATCCGACTTTTTTTATGAAAAATGCAAGCTCCATTTTTTGGAAAGTTGGAAAGTGGTTAGGAAAACTCATTTTCCATCTCTAGAACTTTCCACACAATCAGACATGAAAAAAGTTATCTAGAACTTTCCACACAATCAAACATGAAGAAAGTTGTCCATTTGGGAAACTTGATTTACTTTTCCACAAAATTTTCTGCTTTCCATGCAATCAAACAAAGCCTAAGAGCTCAAACTTAGTATCAACTATACAAGACATCCTTTGATCAAAACTAAGGTTATGATCATCATTCCAGTAAAAAATTGATATGACATCCATCACGTAATCTAGCTCAGTCTTTATTTATTCCCAATAATAAGTTTACAACAATTCTTGATAATCATCAAAACTCATTGGATGATCTTCATTTGATTCTCAATAAAGATAAATATACGCCATGGAACTTGGGGTCTCCTGGGATGACAGCTAGATAAGGATTAGTTGCAACCAGGCTCTGATATCAAATTTGATGTGGAATGGGCTCTAGAGTTATAGGAACAATTGTAGGGAAATTTTGGGGTTTTCAAGAAAAGTTTAGGGTTACCCCAAAACTTTAGAATATGATCAAAAGAAAGCTTAAAGAATACAATAGAGAAGAAAAGCGGAGGGATTATATAGATCTAAGTAAAGAAAGACAGAGAAAAGTGAAGAAAGAAACCCAAAAGGGAAATTCCAAAATTTCTTAAAGCATAGGTGAAAAGTCCAAAATACCCCTGAGGTGACGTTAAAAATGTATGAAATTTTGCAAGCTAGTGTAGGAATATAAAAGTTATTTATACCCAAAATTTCAAGTCAATCGAATAAGATGAGGTATAGAAAATTATATAAAGAATTTGTTGCTGCAAGAAAAGAATTTAAAGAAAAGTAAAGAGAGATAATGAGACAGAAAGAAGAGAACCCTTATAAAAGAATCAAGAAGCTTATGCTCAGGGGTGAAAATATTGAAAAAGAATGGGCATAAGCATTGAGCCCTCATGAAATGCTTCTCTTCAGTAAGCAAGAAGAATTGGCATTTGCTCTCCCTCATCCATGCAAAACCAAGGAACCAGTTAAAGATAAGAACCTAACCACATTGTTTTCATCCATTACAACATGAGGTTGAGGATTCAAAATCTCTCTAATGGAGCTATTGATGATAATTATTACAATCCCATTGACTTGAACCACATATTTGAGGATGATGACCCATTGGACACTTGGGACCATGAGGATGAAGGGCATGTTCTCAATGGACAAGATAACGATTGAGAAGACTCGAAAAGAAACTATAGGATGAGGATACCAGGGAGGGTGATAGTGTTAAGCATTCAATTATGATTACGACAACATTTGCAGCGGATGCACATCACATTCTATGCTTCTGACTTACATGTAAGTGCTTCCACTAATGCTGAGGGGGTGACAGTTGTGTAGAGACAGCTAGAGAGGGTGAAGTGAAGGATGATGATGATGATGATTCATATGATGAAAGTGGTGATATGGCTGGGGCTAGATCTTTTACACCTTACAAATTCACAAAGTATGATGATCGCCATATATCAATGCAATACACCGACCATGGCATCCGGCCTCAAAGATATAGGAGAAGCATTCACACCAAGTCACAGACTCAACCACCCAATGACACTCAGGATCATGGAAAACAGAATGGATAAGGATATAGGTAGAGTTACGGGCATAAAGATGCTCCATCATCATCGAGTGCATTACTACAGATCTACAGTCGAAGACTTTTAAGTAGCAGATGCATTAAATGGTCATGAGTATTCTTCAAAGTATAGCTATGTTAGTCATATGGGTACAGTGAAGGCAGCTATAGAAAAGTGTGTCCGGATTCATCTGGATACAGATATCCACAACCTGGAGGGTACCACATATATGCAGACAAACAGATATCAACAGCTTGAAGGCACAAGGTATCCTCAGTATGGAGACTCAGGTAACTCACGACCTCCTTACGACCGTACATTTAAAGAGCACATGAATTTCTATTTCCCAGCTAGACAAACAGAGCCTTTCCCATATCATCATGAGTTATGCATAGATGGAGATAGTAACCCTTCCCCAATCTACCACATCATTCATGATGGAGACAATGACCCTCTTGCAAGCATGGCAGTATGTTATTTGTATTTCTTTATATATTATTGAGTATGGCCTATGTTTATGCATTAAATGTATTTTGATCATTGTTCCCATGTTTTTCTTATTTAGATAACACCTTTTTAGGCTCAAATGCATCGTAATACATGTATATGAAATGAATATGCATCATTTTATTTTTCTTCTTCTAATTTTTATATTTCAGTTCTTTTGCATTTTTTGGTATTTATTGAGATTTTTTAGCCTGGATCAGCCAAGATGAGGCTGATCCAACCAGATCTGGGCCGATCCAACATCCATGCCCAAGTTCTGAAACCATGTGAAGTCATTATTTGATTCATATATTGCAACCATCATCTTTTCCAGTGTTCGATTTGGGTTCACCACCTACCTCCCAAGCAAAGCTAAGCAACATTCGATAAGTCTTTTTTTTTTTTTTTTAATTCTTGTAAGCCAACCTTCATCTTTTCCAACAGGTTGTGTTTGAGGCTGTTACATCCCAAGCAAAGTAGCATAATTCTTGGGGACAACAAACTAGAATAAGATTCTAACCATGGATCATACATTGGACCATTTTTCTTCATATGAAAAGCTGGGAATCAGTTAACCATCTTCCCTCCATTGTCATTTTGAGAGAGAAGTGTAGTAAAAGTATCTTGGGTGAAACTTGGAGGAAATCTTGGATCTTGCCTCAGGTTGGTGTCTTAATGTTCTAGGTTTTTGTGACAGAGTTCTCTAGAAGAAGTCACCGATAGCTGTGTGTTGGAGCCTACAATTAGAAAGGCTATAATTGGTGCTTCTAGAAAACAGTTGAACCGGTTGATCAGGTTATTAACAGATTCTCTCTTCTTTTTTTTTGGTACTCGACTCCCAGAGAATTCAAGGATATTTGATATGCCAATTTTAAAACTAGGTGTGACTTCATCATTTTTTATTTTTTTTTTATGAAAGATTGAGATTTTATTAAGCAGATAAAGCATCCCCATGGAAGCCAAAAGCCCACAGGAAAAAGGTGGGACTTCATCATTAACAGTGTACAGGGACCAAACTCTTCTTTTGGCCATTTCTTTTGTTTTGTATAGTGCCTTATCTGGCAACCCTGCCAAGCAAAGAAGATTTCTTAAAGAAAGAAACCTCAAGATACAAGGCTTGCCCTATTGGTAATATAAAGCCATATAGGATATCAAAGTGAAAAAGGCCTTATGCCAAAACTCTGTGAAAATAGAAACTTTGAATTTTATGTTGAACAAATATAAGCAAGTAAATTGGAGTAACCTACTAGGTCAGCGACAGAGCCACCAGCCATGTATTCCATTACTATCCATAGTTTGGTTTGGTGGAGATAGGATCCATAGTACTCAGTAATGTATAGAGATCGGCATTGAGACAAAACTGAGATTTCCTGGAAGGAAAACAATTTAGATGAGCATAATAATCATGTAATCATTAAAGAATTACTTTCCATTAGATCAATAATGTAAGAGTACCTTTTGAATGTCTTCAATTTCTTCCTCTCTGCAAAAACCAAAAGAAACGCATTTGTTGATAAACATTGAACAAAAAAGTGAAATTATATGTTGAACACTTGAGGAAAGTTTGATATGTGTGAGAGGTCAAACGTACATGTTCATATCTCAAATAAAACATAAAAGTTCTAAGTGCAATCTCCAAAATAAAATATAAAAAAATAAATAATAAAATAACAGTCAATAATTGGAATGATAATGACATCCTTTTTTTCTTGGACATCCTAACTTCCTTTATTTCTTGGGTGCAAATTTCTGGATGCCTTTCTAATTGGGACTGCCTATGTTTTCGGTAGGCTCTGCCCTCGGGTACATCCTTTTTCTTTAATAAAATTTCTTTTCCTTATCAATCAAAAATAAAAATAAAAAAATAATGTCATCAAAATTGTAAGAATGATGTTGTAACAAATAGAGGATTGGACTAAAAACCAAAAATAAGCTTGTTCAATTTAAATTCAAATAGATTCTTTTTCTTATCGTTATTTTGTTAACAATGGACAATGGCATGCTGGTCATGAGGGTTTTGCATGGCTTTCAATCCCCAAGAAACATCAATCTTCCAAGAATTACACAGTCAAGGATCTAGAAAACCAAATAAATATATTTTAGGCATGTACGCACGAACGGCGGAACTGGAACACCATGGACATGCTGACATCAATTTATTCCTAGTATATATCAAAATAAACCCCCAAGATTTCGTCAAAAAAACATGGAGATCTTCAAAGGAGTTCAAAGTCAAAACAGAACCTCAAAATTCTAGAAATTTAGTCAAATTTGAAACCCTAACTCCAGCAACAAAACCTACTAATATTATCCACTACATTATAGCCTTGAGAAAGTTAAATTCTATCTCAAGCAACTTATGTGTAAATTCAATTGTTTATTTACGGACTGATATTCCACTAAACAACCAAAGTTTCATGGCATCAAGCCAAAAGGAAACCAATGGAATCTTTTCGATATCACATGATTTTTTTTTACAAATATATCACATGATTTTATATTAATCTATATTTAAGAATTATCCTTATGACACCAATTGCACACCTGAAGAGCCCAGAGTTTGATGGCAAAGCCCGCATTCTATTTGTGGGTCAAAGCATTGGGATTGTCAACCAAAATCAATTGGTCAATCAACAAAGCCCAAACCCAACGATTTGAGTCAGCCAACCTAAATCTAATCCTGTTTCACCATTCCGCTCATATATACTGCTAAAGCAGTTATTGAAAATTCATTCATACCACTAGGCGGGATACCCAGGCCACAAAGATTGCTTATTTGGTTTCCCCAAGAATGATTAAGAAAATTCCAAACTCAAGATTGTGGTGGAGCCCTTTTATCACTTCACTGCATCACTCCATATACAATCAGTCAAAGTAACTTGTTATGTATCATTGTAGTAGATATACTTCTCTTCTGCTGATTCACATCCATCACCAAGCCTTCTTGATGAGTTGACATAATTGGTTATCTCCTTTATTTTTATTTTTTTTTTTGATAAAATAAAATTTCATTAAGAGAAAAGGGATGAGATATCCCCAAAGACTACAAAGAAAATAAGGGCAAGTAAAACTGAAAAGCAAAAGAAAAGAGATCCCCACTCCCTTTTCAAATCCATTGGAGAACAATTCCCCATATTCTTACAATTTGATCCCCAAAAACAAGATAGGTCATTTGCCCTGCAAAAGATATTGAATGCCGACTCCTTACAATCTTCAAAAACCCTTCTGTTGCGCTAAAGCCAAATGAGCCAACACACTGCTAGACAAACAAGCTTCCAAAGAGAACAACCCTTCAAGGAGGTCTAATATTCCAGGAGGCAATCATCGAGGCTGCCTTACTAGGAAAAACCCAAGATAAGTCTATCTCCTTCAAAAATAAGTCCCAAATCTCCATAGCATAGGAGCAATGAATGAAGATGTGATCGATACTCTCCGCATCGTGCAAATATAGTGGACAAGCATTAGTGATAATTAAACCTCTATGTTGAAGTAACTCCATAGTAGGGAGACATCCTTTGACAATAGTCCATAAAAAGAAGTTCACTTTGGATGGAATAGGGGTCTTCCAAATAATAAACCATATTTCATCCTTCTCTATCTCCGCCCAACGGTTCCCCCTATATGATTTGACTAAGATCTCATTCTTAGATATGGACCAACGTAAACAATCCTCCAACTCCGATCATAAACAAAAAGGGTCCACCATTCCCAACAAATTTGCCATGTCTTTAGCTTTCCAATCATTTAAGCCTCTTTGGATGTCTACATGTCAAACAGATGTAGAACAGACAGCACAAGCTTTCCTTGAGCAGAGGGGCTGACAGAAGTTTACGCACAAGAAAGGCAAAAAGCATTAGTAGAAATCATGAGCCCCAAGAACAAAATTGCGTGAAATTTGGTGAGTTTAAGCGAAATTTTGCAAGAATCAAAACTCATCGTTTCACCATGAGCACCGCCACTTTTCGCATAAATTCCTTCATTAAGGCCCTCAAATCAGCATTTTTGCTATTTTTAGTAATTTTCCTTTTCGCTATAACTTTCTTTTTAGAAGTCAGAATAAGATCCCGTTTATTCTGGGATGTTTCTTAGTGATAGTAGTATTTGATTTTGTTAATATCTCGATTTTTCTATTTTTGGTAAAATTTACCAAATTAGCCTAATTTTGTGTCTAACATGAATTAGGGTTTCTTTTCTCTATTTAAAGCATTGTAGCCTTCAAGGCAATTCAGTTTTCACAATTAATAAAAGTTTCAGAGTGAGTTTCTCTTCCTTGGTGAAGTTTAGGGTTTTTCCCAATAAAGGAGAACAACATGTTCTTCTCCTTACTCTTCCACTGCGTCACTTGGTATCAGAGCCTAGTCAGCAAACCTGAGTTCGATGGCTAACTCACAAAACGATGGCAACCTCTCTGGAGATGGTGCTCGTGAGGGAGTGGCTCTTTCGAGAGCCGACTTTGAAAATTTCTAGCGTGACAACCAA
Organism: Platanus orientalis; assembly: GCA_025762735.1. Classification (NCBI taxonomy): domain Eukaryota; kingdom Viridiplantae; phylum Streptophyta; class Magnoliopsida; order Proteales; family Platanaceae; genus Platanus; species Platanus orientalis. The sequence continues at coordinate 4,330 of JAOXJP010140287.1, read as the reverse complement.
CAAGTATTGCATGATTTGCAAACAGCAATCACTAGATTGACATTGGAAGTTACTCAGCTTCGTGGAGACGACAGGAATCACAACGGTCATCAAGCCTATCGTGATCATATTTCGAATCAACAAAGTAGGCAACAAGTCTATGAAGAACCATTCAATGACGAAGAGTACGTCGAAGGAGATAATCATGGACGAAGAGGTCATGGTGGCCATGGAAACCAAGACTTCAGGGGATATGGTGGTCAAGGAGATCAAGGCAAATATCGGATAAAGATGAACCTACCCAATTTTGATGGTCATCTTCACATCGAAGATTTCCATGATTGACATGCCGGTGTGGAAAGGTTATTTGATTTCATGAAAGTTCAGGAAAAGAAACTCAAACTAGTAGCCTATAAGTTAACTGGGGGAGCATCTGCCTAGTGGGAGTGTGGCCAAATAAGAGCAGAAGCACAGCTGGATCGAACACATACGAGGAATCAAGTGTCAAACAGAGGTTCCCTCAAATCTTTGCACACTGTGGTGAATAAGGGAAAACAGCTTATGACTTCACCACCACCAATTGCTACAAATCGAGAAGTAAGCAACACTAATGGACCGACAGGGAACACAGCCCTAATCCTTATGAGCGACCCACAGTTGACAAGTGTTATCGATGTGTAATGCCTGGGCATCGTTCAAACCAGTGTTCAAGAAGGAGAACGACGAACCTAGTGAAGGGTGATGAAGTTGATGAGGAAAAGCAAGCAGAGGATGACGAAGCAAAGGATGATGACTATGATGTGACCGAGCCAGATGATGGAGATCTCCTCTCACACTCTCTTGTGGTAAGGAGATTATTGTTAGCACCAAAACAAGAGGAACACCCACAAATACAGTATTTTCGAGACTACATATACTGTCAACCGGAAGGTCTGTGATGTCATCATTGATAGTGACAGCACCGAGAATATTGTGTCTAAAGCCATGGTTTCGAAACTTGGCCTGAAGACAGAGAAGCACCCCTCGCCGTATAGCATTGGGTGGATGAAGAAAGTCGTCGAATCAAAGGTAACACGTACTTGTCGTTTCTCTTTCTCTATTGGCAAAACTTATCTTGATGAAATTGTGTGTGATGTGGTGGAGATAGATGTCTGCCACATGATCTTGGGGAGGCCATGGCAATCTGATGTTGATGCCACGCATAAGGGTTAAGACAATGTTTATATATTCAACAAAGGGGGACAGAAAATTACTCTAGTACTTCTTAAAGGGAACGATTCACCCAAAGCTTCAAAAGTGAAGGGTAAGTCTTTTCTCATTTCTGAAAACAAAGACTTTGGAGCAGAGGTGGAGGAAAGAGGAGAGATTCATGTATTAGTCGTGCAAAAAGTGGTGCAGGCAGACTCCGCTGCGATTCTAGAAAAATTGCGACCAATGCTTAATGAATTTAAAGAGATCACTCCAGAAAAACTACCTCATTGTTTACCTCCGATGCAGAACATACAACACCACATCAACCTGGTACCAGGTTCCAACCTGTCTAATCTCCTACACTACCGGATGAGTCCGAAAAAAAGTCAAATTTGAGCAGCTGGATGATCTTATGTAAAAAAGGTTGATTCAGGAGAGCACGAGTCCTTGTGATGTACCCGCTCTGTTGACTCCGAAGAAAGATGGTAGCTGACGCATGTGCGTACATAGCCGAGCCATCAACAAAATAACAGTCAAATACAGGTTTCCTATACCGCGACTTAAAAACATGTTAGAAATGCTAAATGGATCGAAGATTTTTTACAAAGTTGGACCTGCGGAGTGAATACCACCAGATTCGTGTGAAACCTGGGAATGAATGGAAGACTACGTTCAAAACTAAAAAGGGTCTATATGAGTGGTTGGTGATGTCTTTCGGACTATCCAATGCTCCGAGTACCTTCATGGGGCTGATGAATCAGGTAATAAAACCATTCATTGGCAAATTTTTCGTTGTTTATTTTGATGACATCCTAATATATAGTTGGACTGAGGCTAAACATATGGCACACTTGAGGGAGGTTTTAACAGTATTGCAGGAAAATAAACTGTATCTCAATCTAAAGAAGTGTAATTTCATGACTAACAGTTTATTATTTCTAAGGTTTGTAGTGAGTGTTGATGACATATGAGTTGATGAGGAGAAGGTGAGAGCCATTCGTAAATGGACAACTCCTAAAACAGTAAGTGAAGTTTACAACTTTCATTGCCTAGCAACCTTTTATAGGAGGTTTGTTAGGAATTTCAGTAGTATTGTCGCATCCATCACTAAATGCATGAAGAAAGGAAAGTTTCAGTGGGGAGAAGAAGTATATCAGAGTTTTGCTTTGATTAAGGAGAAATTGTCCACTACACCAGTCTTAGCATTGTTGAGCTTTGAGAAGCTCTTCCAAGTAGAGTGTGATGCTTTCATTGTGGGAGTAGGTGTTATGCTATCACAAGAGGGTCGCCTAGTGGCGTTCTACAGTGAGAAGCTTAGTAAGGCACGCAAGGAGTGGTCGATATATGAACTAGAGTTTTATGTAGTCTTTTGTGCCTTAAAGCATTGGGAGAATTACTTGATTCAATGAGAGTTTGTTTTATTCATTGACCACCAAGCGTTAAAATTCATTTACAGTCAAAATAACATCAATCGAATGCACATCAAGTGGGTTTCCTATATTCAAAAGTTCTTTTTCTCACTGAAGCATAAGTCAGGCCAACAGAACAAGATCGTCGATGTGTTGAGTCGACGCACGTCCTTGTTAGTAACATTACAGATTAAGGTTATTGGTTTTGACTGCTTGAAGGAGTTGTTTGAAGAAGATGATGACTTTGGGATTATTTGGGCTAAGTTCTAGAATAGAAGGCTAGTAGAAGGTATGCTGGTTTAAGATGGATGCCTGTTTTGCAGTAATCAATTATACATCCCAAGAAGTTCACTAAGGGAGCAGATAATCCATGAGTTACATAGTAGAGGTTTGGGTGGGCATCTAGGATGAGATAAGACAATGGCCTTAGTTGAAAAGAGGTATTATTGGCATCAGTTGAAGATGGATGTAGGCAATCATGTTTGCAAGTGCCTAATTTGTCAAACGGCAAAAGGCCAGTTTTAAAATATAGGCTTGTACCTACCTTTACCAATTCTAGCATTGCCTTGGGTGGATCTATCTATGGATTTTATACTGAGTCTTCCGCGGACTAAGCAAGGTATAGATTCTGTCTTTGTGATAGTTAACAGGTATTAAAAAATGACACATTTTATTCCCTATAAGAAGATTTTGGATGCTACACATGTAGCTAATTTATTCTTTAATGAGATTGTCCATTTGCATAGAGTGCCTCAGTCCATTACATCAAACCATGACACTAAGTTTCTTTCCCATTTTTGGAAGACTTTGTGGAAGTGGTTTGACACATCTCTGAATTATAGTAGCACAAGTCATCCATAGACTAATGGTCAGACCGAGGTGGTGAACCAAACCTTAGGCAATCTTATTTATTGTATTTCTGGTAGAAAACCAAAGCAATGGGACTTAGCACTAGCATAAGTAGAGTTTTCTTTTAACAGCATGGAGAATAGGTCAATAGGGAAATCACCTCTCTATTGTTTACTATTGTCCACCAAAGCATGCACTGGATTTAGTACCACTGCCTAAGCTTCTTGGAATGAGTATTACAACTGAAAATATAGCAGATAGGATTCAAGCCATACAAGAGGAGGTGCTGAAGCAGCTTGAAGAGTCTAGTGCCAAATACAAAGAAGCGTCTAATAAGAAGAGGCGGGAGAAGATCTTCAATCATGGAGATTTAGTGATGGTTTATTTGTGAAAGGGGAGGTTTCGTGTGGGAACTTACAACAAGTTGAAGGATAAGAAGTATGGTCCTTACCAAATTGTCAAGAAGATTAATAATAATTCTTATATTGTTGATCTTCCAGATGATATGGCTATTTCCCCTATTTTCAATGTGACTAACGTGTTCGAATACCACCCGCCTGATGAACCAAGTTACCCAGAACCTAACTTGAGGTCAAGTTATTTCCAAGTGGAGGGGACTGATGTAGAACAAACAGTACAAGCTTTCCTTGAGTAGAGGGACGGACAAAAGTTTACACACAAGAAGGGCAGAAAGCACTAGTAGAAATCATGAGCCCCGAGAACGGAATTGCGTGAAATTTGGTGAGCTTAAGGGAAATTTCACAAGGATCAAAACTCATCGCTTTGCCATGAGCACCGCCACTTTTCGCATAAATTCCTTCGTTAAGGCCCTCAAATCAGCGTTTTTGCTATTTTTAGTAATTTTCCTTTTCGCTATAACTTTCTATTTAGAAGTCAGAATA
>JAOXJP010140276.1:0-13368 GCA_025762735.1 Platanus orientalis | reverse complement strand
CACTCGCTCTCAACACTCGTTTGACCTTTTAGCAGAGGTTAGAGCTAGGAGATTAGGGGTTGACGTATAAAATCCAAACCGTTAGAAAAGAGTTTAAATGAACATTTTCTACCTATTCAAAGCTCCCCAGGATTCTTTCAGAATGTTGAAGTTAAAAAGATTTCAATAATTGCCATGTGGCAAAAATAATAAGCAAAATTGAAAATGTGTAATTTAGTTAGTTATGTTTTTTTGGGTATGTGTTGGTCACCAAAATCTTCTAAATTTTAACTGAACTTAAAAAATCTGGAAACAATTTCAAGCGATTCAAAACAGTCACATGACAGCTTGTGATATATGACGTGGTAGAACATACAAAATGCTGGACAGAATCTCTGCTCTAGATAATAAAACATGACCCGTGAACTCGACACAAAATAAGTGGGTTAAGGTTTGACTGTAAACATGTTTGGGGTCAAAGCAGATAAATGCGTCATGCTCGAATTGCACCTCCATTAGCCATTAAAATCAACTTAATGGCAACTAATTCATTTTTTGAATAACTTAAAAATTGGAATAATCTTAATATTGGCTCTAAGAAAAAAAAGGTTTGTTTATTAGAATAAATTATTATAATAGATTGCTTCATTTGGATTAACAAAAATGTTGTGATACTTCCCAATGACAAGTTTAATAGTAAAAAAAATGCTTCCTTGACAGGTTATTCTAAAAGATTCAAGCAATGATCCCCCCTCCGCTCCCCTCCCCTCCCCCTCCAACATTTGTTAGGATAAAGCATGAAACTTGTTTATGAGATATAGTTTTAAGATTAATTTTGATAGAACTTTAGCGGCTTCAAAATGAAATGGTATGCTAAAGGGTAGTTGGCCTTAGTTAAAACAATAAATAAGCCAACATCTAACCTTCAAGTGATTGAAAGCCAAGTGACCCTTCTGGGTCTCCAAATAGCTAAAAATCTCGGGACGAAGCAAGTTACTTTTGAGAAAAAAGCTTTAAGTATAGTTTAATGCTTATATGGATAAATCAAGGTTATCCCATGACAAATTAATAAACCTATAATCAAGGACTGTATCTTTCTTATTTATCATTTTAAGGATATCTATTAATCATGCAAGGCAAATATGGAGCTTAACCTTCCAATAGCTCTACGTGGATCTCATCAGCCTCTCTATGGTTGAAAAACTTGTATTTTGAAATGTAACGGCTATGTCCTCATTTTGTGTTTCTGGGAAGTTTATTTTTCTTCTTTTGTTGTAAATATATCCTTACTTTTTCAACCAAAGCTATTTATAGACTTCAGTTTATCCTTTTATGTACAACCTATAGCATCGATCTCACTGTTTTTTGTCACTAATGTGGTCATTAGTTTTCATTTTATATGACTTAACCATTTTAATCGAATTTTCTCCATCTTGTTATATACAATGTACGTTACCCCTAAGTTTTTGAAAATATGTTTTTTATTCTATAATTTATATTTTTTCCACTTATTCTTCCTTACGTTCTTATCTCATATATGATCATTCTTTATCTGTCATTTCTTCGTTTCTCAAAATAATGATCTATAAAGCGTTGTTGGTCATGTAGCCGTCTTATAGAATTTGTTCTTTTATTTTAATGGTTTGTGTTAATCACATGGCACACCAAAAGAAAAAATCTAGAATTCTATTAAGATACATTATATTGGGAATCTAATTTTGGATCCATGATAATCAGATTATGTTAGGTTGACCATGATAAGAATTGTTTTTATAGTTACGACATATAAGATTATATACCTAAATTGATATCTACCAAACCACATATTAACCAAATTAATATATATCCAACATGCTCCCAAAACAGAAGAATTTTCCATGTATGCTAGTGGTCCTTAGTATTAAAAGTTTGTGTGTGGGTGTTTACATCTCTTCACAAATAAGTAAATAAAATAAAATAAACACCTAAGTAATCGATATTAGCATGTGATAATATGTTTTAAAAATAACTATTGTTGGAGGCTTATGACCTAACTGTCAAACACTTGGCAACAGAACTAAGACCATGTCATATAATTCATAACATAACTTGATCATTCAATACTAAAAAATTCAATAAGAAGATAAACAACATAACTATCAACTCATCAAGTATGCCATCTTAATGTTCTAATGAAATCATTGAACTATCCTAACCCCATTCCATAAGACTTGCAAATGTGATTCAAAATTCTCTCATCTGATTGCTTTGTCGTGATGGCACTTAGCCATTCAGATTGACTTCATTGTCTTCATTATTTCTATTAATAAATGATCACATCATCATGGTCATATTGAAAAACCAATCTTTAGCAGTTTTTTTTTTTTTTTATTTTTTATTTTTTTATTTTTTTTATGATGAACAAATTATGTAAGGTTTATGTTGCAACTATAATGAACATTTGTGTTTGAAAGTTATAAGGAGCCATCATCTTTAGGATGTGTGGATGTTGAAATGGGGCTGTGACATGCCACATGGGATAACATGTTATGTAGCAGGGTAATCATATATATGGCATGTCTAAGAATGTGAATACTTGATCAGATCACATGTACTCCTAAATATATGTTGGTGAGATCCTTCAACTAAGGTCTGCTATGCATGGGTTTGGAATCACCTCCAGTCAATGAGGTGTAACTGAGAACCTTTTGGATAATCTCTACTAAATTCCTAGAATCACCTAATGCACTAGGCCTAACTAGAGTAGAGAGGGGTTCAGATTCACTTATGGTTAGGGGAAGGTATAAACACACCAATCCATTCACATCGCTGCAGTTATCTACTTATCTCAATGGGTTAACTTTATCCACTCAAAATTGGTGTGCTCTAGGAATCCTTCACTTGAACATTGATACCTTGGGATTGGAATTCCCATTGATCACCCATGAAAGGGGCATGGCATATCAATGTACATGAAAATAACCCATCACCTTCAATGCTGTTAAGTGCTACACATTTAGGATTATTACAAACTCATCAAACATGGAATGTGTGCCTAAATAAAAATTAGGAGTTGCTGGTTGGGCAACATTATTTGTGTGACCTTGACATACATATACCCCAATCACACGAAATTTTATATGGGAGAGAGTTATCAATAATTGTGTCTTGAGATTATCACACCTTAATCATACATGGGAATGGCTATCAAGAATTACTGTTACATTTGTGCTATTATATTACACAAGCAAGAGTTGTTTTAAGCTATACATACATTAACCATATTTTCAAACCATTTCAGTAGCCTGGTTGAAAAATGAAGTGATTTTCTGAGTGGCAAATAGACATATCTTAGAAAATTTTAAAATTTTCTTAAGAAAATCTAGATTTTCTCAGCAAATAAACACATTAAGAAAGACTAATCAAGTCATGTGGCCAAGTAATCCCCAGTTCATGCCCTATCCACATTTATAGTGCCCAAACATCCCCTTAGACCCTAGGGAGGGGTTTTCTGATTTGTCTAGCAGGGTAAGAACTGAACCTTGGCACTTTAATTCCTGCAGCTGTTTATAGGACTGTAGCCTGACTGAGGTTGTATGTCCTACGCCTCTAGAGCTTCCTGGGCTGCCCCGATTTGCTATTTTGGTCAGTTCGCTTTGAAACCTAGGTCACAAGACCTTAAATCCGAATCTAGAACTCCTCATTTAACATGATTCATTGGAATATGGTTGATATTTCCATTATGCCTATGTATGGGTGGTAGGTTGAAAACAATATTAGTGCTACAAGCATCTCGACAATCTTTAGGCATCACATATGACTCAATAGGTTCTATAATACCAGACTCGTATCCTCTGCACCACCTTATGGTGCACCACAGTGAGCCATAGACACAAAGGGGAGTAGGGCCCAGAGGATATGGCTCCTATAATACCATGAGATCAACCTGGATGGACTCAACCCAAACCCACTTGACATAACCAGGTTGGGTTAGGTTGGTATTTTCAGATCTCAAGTTGGGCTTGGGCTAAGAAGTCTCAACCCACCCATACCCATTCTCGATGACATATCCACATAATGACAAAATCTTGGTTCTTATGTCGTAGAATGGAGCAGATTGTATGCAGAAAAATTTCATTCAGAATTCATCCAGAATCATCTTTGGTTGACACATAAGGGAACTAAACCGTGAAAACCACGATTACTCATGGGTCCCACGCTCTCCTTCACCTCGACAAAATAATTCCCAAATCCCCAAACCCAAATTAAAAAAAAAACCTAAATTGTGTTTGAACTCCTCCCAAGTTCTTCATCCCCTCGACATAAAAACCCCAACTTTATAACCCCGAAGCTAGTAAACAATCTGTCATTTCCCGCTCGCAATGACATTCCCAGCGTTATTATATCTTTTCTTCTCTTCACCAGGTACGTCCTACCTTATCTTTTTTTTTTTTTTGGTCTCTTTTCATCTCTTCTTCATTCTTCCTATTTGCTGTTATTATTTGCTGACACTTAAGCCTCCATTAAAAGTTCCCAAAAACCTATCAAAAACCCTTTTCTTGATTTCCCTACCCGTGTAAGCCTTTCCCCTATCTTCCCCTACAGATTTCTCCATCAAGAAATGAAAACCCATCACTAGTAACCTTGCGGCCATACGCAAACCCTTTCTTTTTTGTTATTTTCTCAAGAAATCTTTTTGTTCCCCACTGTCAGATCTATAGTTCCTTTTTTTTTTTTCTGTGACTTTCATTCCTAAAACCTAATCCATTTCTTGATTTCTTCCCTATGATAGACCCAAACTCAGGGGTTCTTATGTATTTCTTTTTTATTGAAGGAGAAATTTCCCTGATCTAGCATCTGCGACAACACCTGTGTGAGTCTACCTTGCTGTTTGGTTAATTCAACCTAAATGATTTGTTTTTGTATAGTTTTTTGGTTTATATGTTCCTCTATTGTTTGGTACTATTTCCCTTTTGAAACTGCTGACATATAACATGACAATTCATAGAGGCTGAGATTTGCCTTCAGTTGATGGGTCTGTAGTGATGTCTTTTTTTTTTAATTCGTGTTTCTTCTCTAGGTAAGAAATAGTGTATTTGTTTGTTCTTTTTTATGTTTGAAATTCTACTTCTATGTTTTTGTAGAATGGCATCATCAACCAACAATTTTAGTTGGTCATTGTGTAAATTTCCTAAAGGATGTGGTCCATGTTTGATTAAGACATCTAATATTGGAATCAATCGAAGAGGGACTTTATACATGTCTTGGACGTAACGTATGTTTAAGTCATTAATTATCCGTATACATACAAATTAAATTAAATATAAGACGACATTTTTCTTCTCATTATGTTTATTTGTTGTGTACAGACTACAAGAGAATGTTGCGGTTTTGTAATGTAGTGTGATGAGTTTGGGGGCGGGGGCATAGAATCAAGGAGTTATGGAGGAAAGACTTCAAATTGGAAAAAAATGAATGCGGATTTGTTGCGTTTAAATGAAGAAGTCTCTACATTAAAGCATGAGGTTTCAATATTGAAACCATTGCCACATGAAGTTTCAATGATGAAAGAAGAGGTTTCTATGGTCAAACAAGATGTCTTAATTAAGGAGCAGAAGTTGCATTATTTAAAAAAATGTAGTTTATATTTTAGTTGGATTAGTTAATTGTATTAGTGGCACGGAAATGAAAAGACACTTTGGATTGTTTAACGGATTTTGAATGAATTTAGTGTATTTGATGTTTATATTATGAAAATACACAGACTTCGATTTTTGGTTTCATTTTGGTCAAGCATTGTTAATACATAGATTCCGATATTTGGTTTCATTTTGGTTAGACATTGTTAATGAATTTAGTGGTTCCATTTACTCAACGTTTCAAGCTTGATGCATACCTTTGACACATGATTTGTATGGGGTCGAGGTTCAGACTATATTTGTTTTCAGTGTCTTTGTGAGTACTTTCTTAAGCTTCGTAAAGCCGTTGATGGATTTACATCTTTCCTTCAATTGATTTCTCTTGGTCTGTACAACATATATAGATTTACTCTTATTTCTTTTCTGGAGATTGAGATTGTTGACTGTATTGCGTCGTATCTATCTGTTTTTAGAATACCCTTTTCTTATTAAATTGTGAAGATTTCAAACTTTTTGAATTAAGATAGTGATGGAATTCTAATGATATATAATGAAGTTTTGGATTAGGGAGAGGGGATTTTTTGGGGGAGGGGAGAATCTGAAGATAAATAGCACCATATGATGGTACTGAATCATGTCTCTACTGCTTAAAAGCTTTACAAACTGGTTATTATGAATTGGGTGTTGTGTTATTTCTAGCTGTATTAAAATTTTTTATGTATCCAAGGTGTATATGGGAGACAAGTCTCCAATGCATGTTCATATGATATGTTGGGTTTTTTAAAAACCTATATCCATCTCTCAAAGTATTTAATTGGGCATGGAACAATACAATAGGAGAGGGTAGAGGTTTGGAAGAGGTTGAGGACATTTATAGATATTCATTTCACAATCTTGCTCAAGGTGAACACTTGACACACTTTAAGGGCCTAAGCAGTCAATATTTTGCACCTCTGTCCTAAGAAAGTAAGTGCAATTGCCATGTGTCACACGGATACATATTCAAGCATTTGTAATAAATGTTGTGAGATTGATTTGAATGTGTGAGAATGCAAAAATTGAATTCCCAATAAGATGAATGAGACTGGAAGAGAAGAGGGTAGGTTGGACATTGGGTTTGTATGAGTTGATCTAGGGTTCTATGAAGTAAATTATGAATCTAAGCTTCTATTTGACTCGGGATGTCTATAAGTGAGTCTAGGGTTGCATGGTGTAGATGTTGTATCATATATATCATGTTTTCATAGACTGCAGGTTAGATGGAGGGCTTTCTATGGGAAGATTTGTTAAGAACTCACATCCTTGAAAGGATTTTTACCATAATCATGATGATTTGTAATATGACATCTAACTACTGTTATTCACTTGATATTTTATGCATAAAGTGCCTGTAGGTCAGAGGTTTAGGACTATTAGATTCTCTCTCATACAAACCCAATGTCTAACCTATCTTCTTCTTTTCCAATCTCATTCCTCTTATTGGGAATTCAATTTTTTGCATTCTCATACATTTAAATCAATCTCATAACATTTATTAGAAATGCTTGAATATGTATCCCTGTGACACATGGCAATTTCACTTATGCTCTTAGAACAGAGATGCAAGATATTGATTGCTTAGGCGGTTAGGCCCTTAAAGTGTGTCAAGTGTTCACCTTGAGCAAGATTGTGAAATAAATATCTATAAATGTCCTCAGCTTCTTCCAAACCTCTACCCTCTCCTATTGTATTGTTCTATGCCCACTTAAAGACTTTGAGAGATGGATATAGGTTTAAAAAAAACCCAACATATCATATGAACATGCATTGGAGACTTGTCTCCCATATACACCTTGGATACATAAAAACTTTAATGTAGCTGGAAATAACACATCACCCAATTTGTAATACCAGTTTGTAGAGCTTTTAAGTAGCAGAGACATGATTACAATTAAGTATTATAATCTGACTACAATTATTTTGAGGAACACCAAACACCCATTATAATCTACTACTACCATGAAATTTGAGGAAGACAACGGAATAATGCATTCAGGTCCTTCATTCAAAATGCCCATTGCTTTTTATGCAGATAAAAATCACAAAAAAAGCATTGCCATCAAATAATGAAATTAAATGGGCATACTTGCAAGTAAGAGGATGTCACTGGATAGGAAAAAATGGTGAGGTAGTGATTTGCTCTGCTTTCCTTGTACCCGAATCGTCTTTTTCTTCTTCCAAGCATTGCCGTTAGATAATGAAATTAAAGAAATTTTTTTTTTCAAAAATTTTTAGAGCAGTGACTTATTGTCAATAGGCGACCACTACAAGGAAGAGGATGTCACTGGATAGGAAAAAAATGGCTTCAATCATGCCACCTGTTTACTGTCGACTAGAGAATATGCGACCGACGAGTATGCAACCGGTGAACGACGACTCGATGACTGGCTTAGTTAGGGGGGACCACCATGTCAGTAGCGGTGCGGGTGGGGACAAGAGGAGTTCAAAACAATTTAGGGCTTTTTGTTCTTTTGAGTTTGGAGATTATTTGGTCAAGGTGAAGGAGAATGTGAGACCCACTAGCTAACTGTGGTTTTCAAAACCACGGTTTAGCTCCCTTACATGTCGACCAAAGACAATTCCGGATGAATTCTGAACAAAATTTTTCCTCATACAATCCGCTCCCGTCATAGAACTTTTAGGGCACTTTTTCTGGGACATGTTCTTATATAAAGATAGAAACTCACCATTGGATGGGTCGTAGTCCAAAGATTGCCTCAGCCAAAATCAGCTTGACCATGCAATTAGAATTGGTTTTTCTCATCATATTTAGTGGAGAATGAGATAATATTTAGTAAAGATTAAATGGTTGAGAATTCTCTAATCACGTTGATCTTTGGCCCATGCAATCTTTTGATATGGGACACATTCATGGTAGTTCGTGATCCTCTTAGCGTGAGACAAATGGAAAATTATGAGTACCCTAGACCGGTTACACAGACGCTATGACATAGGACACAAGCTATTCCCATTCATAATTTACATGCAAGACTATAAATAGTTGACGTGAATAGATACATTGCTTTCATTGCTAGAGTGCAAGATTATCAACAATACACATTTTCATGCTGAGTCCTAGGTTTGTTTCACATTGAAACTTGCCTGAACTAAATTTCAAACCCAAAACCCAACTCGGTCGGCTGAAACTCTAATACATTCCAGCAGTGGTGAGGCTTTTCTACGCTCGGCGTATGCAAACGCCTAGGTCAGTGGGGGGTCACATCAGTGTCAGAAGTGTTTTCACACTCCCCCAAAAAGTGAAAATCACTTTTCGGTGCTGATGTTTTCACCTGTTTGACAATCAGCGGATGCGGCGCAGATTAGGGGCCTGCGTATAAAATCCTCACCGTTCCAGCAGTGGGTTAAGTCATACTCATGTGTGTTTAATATATGAGATAATGTAATAATGAAACTATACACCATTATTCAAACTTAAAACTGGTAATTACAGTTTATTTATTTTTATCAATGGGCTGAGATTGGGCCCAATAGTACTCTCCATTAACCACACCCATTCCTCAACTCCAACTTTTTTAGCTGAGTAAGCTGGCGCTAAGATTGAGAAGGCTGAGCTCAATTTTAAGTTACATTATAAAGCAGAAACAGACTATTGCTAAGTTCCTTTCTAATATCTTTGAGTTGTAGGCTTTAGATTATGGGGTATTTGAAACTGTAAGTTTGGGGGTTGAATTGGCCCAATAATACAATTGGGCTTGGGGGAATCTATCTACATCTATTTGGGCCTAACAAAACTTGACAAGCGGAGCCCCAACCCAACAAAAGGTCACAACTGCGGAGCGTAAGTCAAGTTAGGCAAAAAGTTTCCCTGTTCTTTTTACAATGGGAATGATCCAAAAATCATTTCTTACATTTGAATGAACAAAGTCTTTAATTTGAACTCATCATGCATTCATTGGTGTTAGGTGTGTAAATGGACCATGCTATCATGAGCTGGGGCCAGAGTCTGTAACGTAATCAGGATGGGCTTAACACATAAAAGCATTATAGTTCCTGAATAATGTGTCAATTAATTAGGGTTGTCAATGAACTGGGCTAGCCCAGACAAGCCGCTCCTGGTCTAACCTCCCACAGGCCCAACTTAGGCAGCATTATTCAACTCAGAATCTGAGGCTAGGCCATGCCAGAAAACTGCTGACCCAGACTGCCACGGACCCATAATAGACATCAAACTTTAGTATGCAGTCAGGGTGTAGGCTTTTGGGGTCAATTCAACTTGTGGCTGGACCCTCTCCCCACCCATATATAATTTGGGTAAAACTACCGTGGGCTTGACTTGGGCCAGGCCTGAGCCCAATGCTCATCTCTCCCAACATGACAATTTAAAACAATCATAAACATGCAATTTCCTATTAAAAAAACATAAACATGAATAAATTATATTCGCAGCTACAATTTACATATACATGTTACTAGAAAAATAAAAAAAATAAAATAAAAATCCATACCTGGAGAAGATCTTATATAATATATAGTTGACAATCATCATCTCATGCAATTGCAATTCTACTCCAAACACCATAGATTTGATTAACCAAGTAAGCCAAGAACTGGCATATCGGCCCAGCGCAAGCCCTCAACGGGTTTCTAACATAAATCTGCCAACAAGAACCCAATGCATCTTTAATGGCTAGGTTCCTCCAGAACCGAGCTATGCAGTTTTGGTTGCGGTTCGGGACGATTGTTGCTGACTGGAGGTAAGCCGACGCTGCCCTCTTCACCAACTGGTTACGGATGGAGATGTTGAACGAGTCGAAGCCATTGCCATCGAGGTTCTTCCCAGATTTATTAGTTGGAGAATATGGCATGATGTCTTTCAAGCTAATGTACTTAAGATCGTCGACAATGTCGGGGTCGCTGATGCTCCTGGCATTGTTTCTGAATCCAATCTCACTTAAAATTTCGATCTTTTGCAGTTCTGTTTCCATGTCTACAAGCCATGAAAGGTTTAAATGCTGTTGATAGGAGGGGAATCTCCTTGGGTTGTTTTTTCCATTGTAGGAGGTTGAAGAAGAAGAAGAAGAAGAAAGAAAGAAAGAAAGAAAAGAAGAGAAGAAGAGGGTTTGATAGAGGATAATATATCTACATGGAATGATTTTGTTTTCTTAGTTAACGTGTTCATGACAAGGGTATTTAAATTAATGTGAAGGGTGATTTTAGTAATTCAGCCACTTTATATATAGACCAAAATGTCTTCCACTTCCTCAACTATTGACAAAAAGGCCCTTGACAGGACACGTGTTGCACCACAATTATACCAGGTGGAGTTTGTGGTGATTAGTACTACAGCGAATCTTAGCTTGTAGTTTTAAGGATTGGGTAGTTATTGACTAATTCTTCAAGGGTTATCCTTGGATGTAGGGATTTGACCTGGACAGAAGGCCGTTTCTTCCTACTTTTAAACGGAAGTATATTTAAGGAGTTTGGGATATGGATAAACCATCAGTGCCAAATCAGCATGATCTGACACGGTCTTCATCCTGTTTATACTGGGTTTGAATTATGTGCAATCGAATCTCGTGAGAACTGTGCAAACGGCACCGGAGGGGCTGCCACATCAATACCGAAAAGTGATTTACACCTTTTAGGGGGCACTTATCACTTTTCGGCGCTGATGTGTCCGCACCATGATGCCGTTTTCACAGTTCTCACGAGATTCATTCTCACCTAATTTTTTCCCGTTTATACTAAAACATCCATCCTTGTCAGATATCAAATTATTAGGAACGAACTGTTGTTTGGCCCATATTTCTTGGACTCGGGCCGGATCAAGGTAATCTGATATCCATAACTGTCCCACTTGATAGCCAAATACATGACATGTAGATCTCCAACAAGCCTATATGGGTTTCAAATATTTTTTTTTTTTAGCACACTAATTAATAAGATCCGGGGACGCGTTTATCCTAAATTGATATGAAAAAATTTGCCCTCAAAACAAGCATTGGTTCTAAACAAGATCATATTTTAGAATGGCAATTTTTGGCCCATCCAGGCAGGCCTGGTTTTCCTGTGTAGGCTACTGGGCTGGTATGCTGGCCTTTTGTTTCCTTATGCCCTGTGCAGCCTGGTCAATTGCCAGCTCAAATCCTAATATTTTGTACTATGTTTTTTTTATTTTATTTTGGATTAATAATACTTTCTAAAAATCCCAAAGTTACACAAGAATATTGCTGAAGAACTACACAACAAAAATAGGTGGTCAGGCTGTCAATGGACCAAGATGGACCAATGGGTTCTTAGGCATATCCCACTATCCATTACCTGTGGACCAACCTGTGTCTGGAATTTACAGAAATAAGCATAGGCCACTCCTATAACCTATGGCCTTTCTGTTAGCTAATTTTAGGGTAGGGCTTCCGCTTAAATTGTTTTAGCTTATTATGAGCCTACGCTGGACTTAGTCTTAAGCTGCATAAGCCTAGGTTCGGCTAGGGTACAACTGGGCCTAAACACATCGGTCCTACAGGTGGCTCAAAAAATACAAAAGCAAAATAAAGAAAGATTGGAACTGACTGCTCCATATGGCACATACAAAAAGCTAATCCCACATATTCAATATTTGTGAGAGAGCTTACGAATTCAATCCCGTAAAATAGCAATCGGTTAGAGTTTGTGTAATATGTCAATTTGTTATAGGTGTCTCTCCCACACAATATTACGGTTCTCCCTTCCTATGATATCGACACAGTTCATCTAATTAGTGGCCCGAGTGGATCCACCAAAACACGTATTATAACAGTTTATAACATACATTATAATATTACATGGCCATAGAAGGAACTTCCGCTTTCCATTACTGGTCAATGCATCATTACTTATATATTGTTTTGATTTTGTGTCAAATAAAATATATAGGATGTTAAGCTTTGGTATTCGATAACCAATACCTTGGTCAAAGAAACACATAATTTTAAGAATCATTATAAAGATTATAGTAAATAAAGGTAAAGATTCACTAAGTATATTATAACACTATTTAAATTTTTTTTTTTTTTTCCCAACAGAAGACTTTGTAAGCCGACCCCAAATAGTTGGGATAAGGCTGTTTGTTGTTGTTGTTGCAACAGAAGACTTTGTTATTTTAGGCCATTAGAGAGAGTGGTTGCAACGACCATTATAATAGTTAATAATGGATTGTAATATTACAAAGCAATCGAATGTTGCACTATACTGTAATAATAACCTCTAAACTTCCATTACTTTTGATATATTGGTCATTACACCATAAACTCTGGATCATGGTAATGTATAAATATATTTTGGTGAAAATTAATTTATAGCCTGTTTGGCAGCCACCTGTAATGTAATCATTTCATTTGAGTTTCTCAAGGCATTTGTAACCATGAGATGATGGTTCACCTCATTCAAATTTATGTTGATTTCTTAACTATATTTAGAAATGAAATCATCTTAGGTTTTTTCATAAAATGATATGACTTATGTTATGAAGCACAAATCGCTGCAAATCTGAATGAGTTCATTATAAACCATTCTATTGTGGCTACAAAAGCCTTGGGAAACTCAATGAAATGATTTCATTACAGGTGGCTGCCAAAAGCATCCTTAATATTTGTTCCAAATCAAATATATAACTTATCAAGCTTTAATAATGAAATATTGAAGAATAATGAATAATTAGGGAAAAGTACACCACTGTAACAGTCATTGTAAATGTTATTAGAAGTAAATAAGATAAATGTTCAGTAACATT
>JAOXJP010140265.1:0-13369 GCA_025762735.1 Platanus orientalis | reverse complement strand
CTTATCTTTGGACTTTTATTCATAAAACATGTTAAAAATTATAATTTTTTGGACTAGAAATAAAGTAGATAGGCTCTAACTAACATAATAAAGTTTTTAAAATTTTTTCAGATTTTTTGATTTTTTTTAAGGGCGATCCGGCTGTTGGCCGATTCGCAATGGATCTACCGATCCTTAACTAGATTGCCCGATCCATGAGTGGATCGGATCGGGATCGCCCAGGTCCGATCCTGATCCTGATCCCGATCCCGAGTTTTTGATCTATGCTCCAAGCCTACTATTATGAAACATGAAGCTAAACTAATTAATGTGAAAGAAAAGTTTAAGGTGAAAGTTCAGAAAAGTGAAACAAAGATCACAGATGAAGTCATTAATGCGAAAGAAGCTGATATGACTAGTGATGATCAGTTTGATGAGTTAGTGGAGTCTACAGATGAGTGTTTCTTTGTTGCCCCAGTTTGTGACCAACCACCTGATGATGATGTTTTAGGTCCAGTTCAAAGTGAGATTCAACCCATCTTCACTATTACACCAATTTCTGATTAAGTGATGGTTCCCAAGATTGCTTTTCCAATGCATGTTCAGCAAGATGAGTACTGTGAGGTGTTTCCTTTATCGTTTGTTTATCCGGAGACGATTACTTATTCTGAAGTCATTCTTATATCTGGAACTTACAAGCAGATGGGTTTGTATCACAACCTAATAGTTAAAGGATATGGATTGTGGGTGATTAGTGCGAGTTCTCACATCATATTGATTATTTCCCTCTGTAAAACTCAAGGTTGAGCTTTTTCGAACAAAGGAGGTTTGATGAGGACATGGGAGCAAAGTGGCGCTCACACTTGGCCTTGGTGGGGTCAACGCATGGAGCGATTTACTGAAGATGAAATGTTATATGATTTAGCATGGATCTTATAGGGGGTAACATTTATTTTATGTGTCCATGCAATAAGGCCAATAATGCCAAGATTTTGGTTGTGTTTTTAGAGTAATCCCGTTTTTGGTGTTTCGCCCACTTTTTCTAAGGTTAAAACTTGTCATTTTGGCTTGATTTTGGTGTAATTAGATAGGTTATTCAGCTACCTTTCTAACAAGACCAAGATTGCACAAATCCGATGTGATTTGGGAAAGTTATGATCATATTACTAAGGGGTGTCAAGTAAAAAAAAATGGGAATAGTGTTTTTTCTTATGAAGTTATTAGTTTTAGTTGTTTTAACTTTAGGAAAGTGAGCTTTAGTTTTATATTTTAGAAAACTTGGTTAGCAAGTTAAAGATTTTAGTAAGTTCCCAATTTTGGCAAGTTTTTAATTGTTTAAGCTTGTAAGCCTATTTAAAGGCAACCCCTCCACATTACTTTGGAAGGAATCAATGAAATAAATCAAGTTTGAATTTTAGTTGCTCTTCTTCTTCTTCTTCCTTGAACGTAAAGACTTGAAACTCAAAACCCTAGAAAGGGACTTGGTTTCCACCAAGTTTGACAATGGTGGTAGAAGCCAGCCCCTTCCCTTTCGATTAAAGGATTTTATTCCTCGTCTCTTTTTTTTTTTTTTTCATAATTTTTCTTATGAAATTCTTTATTCACCAACTCTATCTCCGCTCAAAGATTTCATCACCGACGATTCATTACTTGGAGTTTTCAAGATCCGTCAGTTGCAGCGCGTTCCTGACTTGAAGACAGACCAAAAGGTACTAACCTCCAACGTCTTCCGATCGCTGGCAAGACAGAATCTTGCCAAAAAGTCTGTCAGAGAGGAATACTTGTAGAACCACAAAATTAGTGATTTTTCTTGAATTTTCTAAGGCTATTTTGCAAGTTTTGTTGGTATTTTCCAATAGGAATCATTGAAAGGGATTTGTTTATGAGAAGAGGAGTTTTGTAGAAACAAGAAGTTTGGTATACACTTCAGCGCTAGAAGAGTTTTTTCCAAAACCCCAATTCTAGTCCAACCGAACCAATGGCCCAGGTCAGGTGATTGCATAGTACGAATTTGGTATCATATCTATTGTCCTGCATCAAAAGGTCTCTCTATTTCTTCTTTACTTAAATTCTTAATTTTTTTTTACAGTTTTTGTGTTGGTGGAAACCACACGGTTGAGAGGAAATTATGACCGACACCTCCTCTCCAAACTTTTGATCAAAGCAACACAACCAGGAAGTACTAGGGCGTTGGGCAACCCTATTTGAGGTGAAGAACTGTTCATAAGTTCAGCCATGAGAGAGCTACAATATGTGTTATTATAGGCTGGTGTGAAACAGAGTATTCAGGCAATTTGGGAGTTCGTCTACTAGTTTCAGCAGACCAAGTACTGAAGGGATTTGGAGTAACCATATGGTGTATAACCCCTGGACGACTCTAGTCTAAGTGATAGGCAGCAACCAAAGTCAAGAAAAATAAAGAAATCCCCTTGGATTTCTCAGTCCAGGCATGAGATAGTGCTGCAGGCAGATTTTAAAAGATCACTTCCCACTTCCATTCAGTCAAACCTTTGGTGGATTTGGTTTTCCCAGGGAGTACTACACCCCTGGGCGACCCAACAGTAACCAGCAAACCAAGGGAAAATCTCTTCTATAATAAAACCCCACCTGGAGTTTTCTAGCCAGGCGGCACCTTCAGTTTTGGGGGTTGGATTTTGGAGTTCTTCAAGCTATTTATTCTCAGCTACTAAGACACTGATGGATTTCATCACACTAGGCAGCCAAGAGCCATCAACATCCATCTCAGGTGCTATCTAGTTTTTTGTTCTTTTTTTGAAATTCTTTCAATACCCTTAAGTAGTGATTTGTTGGGATTGTGGCATATACATGTGGGCTGTTGACCCTATATTTTTCTGGGTGTTTTCTCTAACATCCCAGTCCTAAATTTGACCTCAATAATACTCCATCACAGCCCTTTGAATTCCCTACACAATATCCCATTGAAAGATTGCTTAGCTCCCCTTCTTTTAGAACACTTTAAATTTCTGCTCTCATGATATTTGTTAAATGTCCTTTAAAAATAGCTTGCTGGACTTTGTACTTGGGTAGCATCTCATCATCACTTCTACACTTGGACTTCATGATTTTGCTTCCCTAAAGCTCTTCTTGCTGGCCCTTGATGTCCGGCTTCATCTCATGCATTAATTTGGCCTATTTGAAACATTTTTATCATATTTTAGACCATAAGAATTTTGGGCCAGCAAGATTCAATTTCTTAGTTCTCTAACTTAGTTGGAATTACTAACATATTAATCAGGGCTCTAAATTGTTTATTGCTTTGTAAACCCTAGTTCTTCTAGTGCATGATAAACCTAATTAATGAACTACTTGAATTAGCATAAGAATTGTGCAAGTAGGAATCTAGTTTATTTCTCTTTATTACTTTTAGTAATTTTATTCATATCTCCTGTGCACACACTCACTATCATACATGTATGTTGCATCAGGCAGCATGTGATACCAGATCATTGAATCTATGTACATCTGGGAGAGTAAGCAGGTTTCAACTTCCTATGGTAGAAACTACTGGAAAGACATCATGTCCTACATGAACCGATTCAAGGAAGGCAATAGTATTGAGGTGTGCTCAGGCTCTAATATTCTCTTTCGAGAAGATAGATGGTGTACAAAATTGTAGAGCTAGCATAAGAGATGAATCTATCATTCTCTCTTATTCCTAGATTGTAAAATGAAGAGGCAGATAGCCTAGCCAAAAGCAGGGTCATGAGATCTTATTTGTATTGGGGGCAGTGCCTTCCAGTGTAAAGATGAACGTAGAATAAGGCTCTCTTTCTTGTACCTATTCTTCTTTCAATGAAATGTTCCTGTTCCTGAAACAAATAAAAATTAAAAAAAAAAGGTGTATGGAAGCCCCTTTTGAGTCTTCAATTCCTAGGAATTTTCAGTGTGGCAAGAAATAAGAAAGCCACAGGATTATGTGTCCAATGATAAGAGTGCAGTTAGGTGGTCTCTACAGCTCAAGAAAGACTTGAATGATTGGGAAATAGGCTCCATTCCCAATTGAGAATTTCCATATTAGGCTTGATAACATAAACAAACAGAGGTAGAAGGCTTGATAACATAAACAGACAGAGGTAGAAAAGACACTCTTTTTGTCACATTTTTGTCAAAACTAGTTATGAGATTCACGATCACTGTATACGTATTTCCCAAAAGAAATCTAGTTTGACTTGGTTCCTTCAAGGATCTAGTTCTTTCCATGGACTGCTTTGTGGTCTAGCATTATAACAATTGACAACTTGCTAAAGAGAGGGCATGTTCTCCCTAATGTCCGTCTGCTCTGCTTACAAGACAGGGAATTGATGGTTCACCTTATCATTCAATACAATTTTGCTACGAAAGTGTTGACTGCAGTCCAAACAGAATTTGGGGTGTCTTAGATTTTCCCTAGGCTGGTGCAAGGGTGGAGGACCTCAATCTTTAGTTGGAGAAGAAAAATCCAATGGAAGGTCTCTTTAGCAGCAGTATGTTGGTCTATCTGTATGGAGAGGGATAATAGAGCCTTCCAGAATTATTCAGAACCAGCCTACAGATTTGTTAGGAAAGCAAAGGTAGGTGCTTCCCTTGGGGGTTAAACAGCAAGGAATTTCTAGATATCAGTCTCAGATCTAAAAAGGGGTAGAAGAAATGTAATCCAAAGCAATGTAATGCCTTTTTTTTTTTTTTTTTGAGGCTTCGAGGCTTTGGGGATTTGGGTCAGGGGCTGTTTCCTGCTATATTTTGGGCAATGTCACATTCAGTTTAAGCCTCTTTTTGTATCTCACTTTAGGATGACTCATCCCTCGATTTATTTGATACATTCTTCTTCTACTAATCAAAAAATCTCAATTAAATATTATTATTTCAATTAAACATAAAGAAACTTCAAAAAAATCAACTCCTTCTGTATTTTTCTTGGGGATGACATCCCCAGATTTATTTAATACATTTTTCTTTTACTTATCAAAAACTGTAAACGAATTATTATTATTTCAATTAAAATTAAGAAGTTTATAAAACTCACATTTAATGAGCATATTTATTAGCAACTGATAACACTTTAGTCATTCTAACAATTGGTTGTCCTTTGTAGTCACATCAAAGGAAAAGAGTTATTTAACATTTTAAAATTGATTAAAAAGCACTAAGATACTGTGTATGTTTATAGTATATGTATGTGTGATGCAAAAATCATTAATTATTTTTTGTAATAAACTGTAGATTATTTTAGTAGATTAATTACACCATTTAACTGAAATACTGAATCAAAATGATAATGTTAATTGAATTTCTCTTAAAATCTATTAAAAAAAAAAAAACTTAATTAGCATAACTAGAAAAACGCAATGTGGAGTCCTATCATGTCTGTAGTGATGTTAAAGATTAAAGTACAAAACATTTCTTCTACAATCACTATTATTGCCAATAATAAGAATTCATGTGATTAGCTATTTACACTAGTTATTGTTTTCCCACGTACAGTATAATTTTTCTGATGTAGCACAAAGCTCTGATACCAAAATTGATGCAGCACAATATAGAGGATACCAAGAATTGATGTATGGTATCACCAAGAATCTCAAAGGGTTATCAAAATAATAACGGATGCAAAAAACACAGATAAAACACCAAGACTTAATCTTTCAAAACTCTCAAGTGATCAAAATTGATTAGAATAGAAGAATAGAACAAAGAAAAGGGGTTAGAAGAGATTTAGGCTGCATCTTATGCGTTTCCCATCCCCTACTTTCCTAGGAATCTCCATACAGCTTTCCTAGGAAAGTAAGAATTCCTGGTGTCTGATTGTATTGGAATACCACCATGGAAAACCACCTCACAAGACGTGCAATTCCGAACAGAAACCAGGGGCTTATATTTGGTTTTCCTGCTCATTCCGACCATTTTTGCTCGGATTTGTGCAATTCCGAATGGAAAACTTGCAACTGTCATCTCCAACAGTCGCAATCACCTTCTTCTTCCGCACTTAACGCCTTCGGTGGTGGTGCACAACATAGCGAAGAGGCACACCGTGGGGACAATGGCACAAAGCACGACGGCCTTCGGAGTGTCGGAGCTCATCCTAGTTGGCTGAAGAGACTTCAACGCCTTCGGCAGCCATGGCTCCACTTCTCATCTCCGCTTTCGCCATTTCCACTCTCTCAACGATGCTCGCCTCTACCTCAAGGTCTGGTACGTTCTTTCTCTCCATCTCCCTTTTCAATTGTGCCGTCTTCTCTATTTCATTTCCTTTTTCTCCTTTCTTTACTGTGCATTTCAAAACCCTAATTGGATTGACGATTCGATCGGTTATCTTCAGGAGAGGGACTGTGATATTTGTGGTGTAGAGATTACGGATGGAGCTGTTGCAGTAAATCAACATCCTTTTAGAAAGAGCACTGCTTTCTTACTCGGTAACGAGGTATCGTGTATAATTTCTTTGTCTTTATCCATTACAAGTTGTGTAACGTTAGTAATCGACAGTTCGTGATTGAGGGTTCTGAAAGATGAATTGAGAAAGGAACAGAAAATGAAAGATTTGGAATTGTGTTTCAAGGTGTTTCTCGCATTGTATAGGGATTTATTTGTTTATTTATTATTTTTATGGGCTTTGGTTTTGGAGTATTCATTATTGTAATGGTTTGAACTTCGTTTGATCATATACCTAGACAAGGTTTAGGGCTGAAAGAATTACTTAACATTGTAGGGTTTCTTTCTTGTAAATTCCTCTTGTGTTCATGTATCTTTTTAATAAAGTTCCTTTTTATCTGTCAAAAATGTTTTTTTTTTGGCTTTTTAATTTTCTATTATCTCTCCCTGCTAATCCCTTCTGCCTCATTTTTTTTTCCTTTTATATTTTCCTGAATTTCGTATTGGCGTTTGGTTGTCATGCTTGCTCACAAAATCGCGCAGGTTCTGTCTCCTTTCCTGATAGTTTGGGCAAAGTTCTTTTTCCTTCTCTTGGAGTGTTTCTGTCATTTACTAACTCCACTGGCTGAAGAAACCTTCCATATGTACATAGGGTTCTATGCAATATCTCTTTTGACAATCATCATAGTGCACATTGTTCAGCTATACCATTTGATTTATTTATTTATCCGTTTTTGCTAGGGAACTGGCCTCTCAGCTAAGGAATGTGAGATATGTGATTTCTTTGTTTACATTCCACAATATGGCTGTGGCACTGCATCGCTGAATGTTACAGTCGCAGCTTCGATTGTCCTACACCATTTTGGAGGTAACCTTGAGATACACACTATGTTTTTATGTTACCATACAGTTACTAACTTGTGGCCTGCATACTGACATACCTTAAGACACTCACTGGATACTGGATAAATATGTGCAGGATATCGCTCAACCATTTTGCAATTTGTTTTATTGTTACTTTTTGAACTCCAAACATTTTTTTTCTTCTCTTGTCAATAAAGAGTACTGCAGAAATGCATGTTCTTGGAGACTATTATTACGAAATTTTGCGAGTATTAGAGTCTTTATTGAATTTAGTATTTTGTAAGGACTGTAATTTCTATCTTGCTGTGATTTAGTTCAATTAATAACTGATGTCAACTTTTTGAAGTGGATCCACTGTGTCTTCAATTTCAGAAAGTGTTAGCGTTGTATCCAAATCCCACAACTATATCAATATTCATATTGGGCAAGCTGTTCTTTTTCTTGTTCTTCTGATGACACTTAAAAAATTTCTGTTAGGGTTGTTCTAATACCGGTCTACTTTACTACAACCTCAGGTTTGCTCAGCCTAACACCCCCACCCCCAAAAAAAAAGAAAGAAAGAAAAAAAAAGAATCACTTCCAATATACAAGAGCTGTTTGTTTAGACTTTAGACTCTCTTATTACCCAGGAAGTACTTTGGAGACATCTGAAGTGGGATTATTAGGGTACTTCTTTTGCTAATTTGGGGTTTGTCATGTAAAAAAAAAGTTGAAAAACTCATCCAGCAGGACCTGGAATTTTGTCTTCGGGTTCATCTTCAAATATGTTAAACTTGAGATTGACATTTATTACCTTTCAAAAAAGATCAATGGTAAAAGACCATGCTTCCTTTTCTTAGAAATCTTTTTATTTTTGTTTTTCTGTTTTGTATATTATTATACATCTGAAAGTTGGTATGTTTCAGAATCAAAAGAGAAAAAGTTTTAAACGCTTATCCAGATCCTGTATCCTGATTGGGTTCTAATAAGGCGGAGATACTCCATTTTAAGGCCATCTTATTTTTATCTCTACCCAAGGCCACTGGTTGTGGAAGAAGATTCAAAAATTTTGTTCCATGGGTTCTAAATTTTGAGGATAACCTGTGTTTTCTTACTCTGACCATTTCTGGAAATATTATTTGGAGTTCTTGGATAACCTTCTCTGGACCTGCCTAAGCACAAGTTTAATAGTTGATTGTCTTGCTGAAAATAGTATATGTATCTCCTTTCCTCCTTGTACAAGCGAATTGTTTCCCTAATTATTTGTATCTCCTTTCCCCTTGTTTATAATAAAGTTCTCATTTACTAGATAGAACATCAAAAAGAAAATAAACTCCACCCATAAATACCTTTGTTTTTGAATTTGTTTCATTTTCTTTTTTGAATACTAGAATGAACATTAAAATAAAATAAAATCCATGTAGATACCTTTGTTTCTTCGAATGAGGTGACCAGCTATATTAAAAGAGTAACAAAGAGGTCGTTGAAGAGTTTTGAAGGAAAGGACAATCTTCTAAAAGAAACTTGGTATTGGAATCACAAAGTTTAAACAGTCATTGTAAGTGGTATTATTACAAGTGTTGGTAAAAGAGAAGGAGCGGGGGAAATTTAGAAGTTATAAAATTGCTAAAAGAGAAGCTAAGAAAATAATAAACGAGGTTAATTAAAGGCATATGATGATTTTTATTGTAAGAGGTACTAGGGATGTTGAAAGTTGAGGTAGATATAAAAACTTGCCAAAATGAGGGAGAGGAAACATAGAGACCTAAATCATATTGAATGCATTAAGACTGAGGACAGAGTCTTAGTGAAGGACAAGGAGATAAAGAAAGGTGGAGAATCAATTTTCAAAAATTATTTAATGAGGATTAATTAGGGAATGTCAATTTATTGGGAATTAGTAGTGTCGAGATTGAGACTATAAGTACTTTCTAGAAATTGATTGTCTTAACTTAAAGAAGTATTGAGAAATGATGAAGACAAGGAAGGCCTTAGGACCAGATGGTATCCCACTTGAGGTTTGGAAATGCATGAGAGGTGATGGCTTATCCTAGTTAACTAAGTTGTTAATCAAGATCATTAAAATTAAGAAAACACTGGATGAATGGTAGAAAATCGTAGTGGTACCTATTTACTAGAACAAAGGAGATATTCAATATTACACCAATTATGGGTATGAGGTTAATGAGTTATACTATGGAGACATAAAACTAGGGTATTAAATGATAAGTTTGGATTAATGTTAGATGATTGATAATTGAAGTTATTTTCTTACTTGGTTGATTGATGGAAAGTTTGAAGAGAAGAAATATTTTTACATGGTCTTTCTTAACTTAGAGAAAGCATATGATGGAGAGTAACTAGAGAGATCATCTTGAGGGTTTTGGAAAAGAAAGGAGTTTGAAGTGGATATATTGAAGTAGTTAAGGATACATATGATGGAGTGGTAACTAGTGGTAGTATAATTAGGGGAGAGACATGATGCAACATGCATGTAGCATAGTGAGTGTGTGCTCAGGAAATAAGAATAAAATTGATAATGTAATAAAGGAAAACAAGATTCCTACTCGTAAGTGTACACAATATTCTTACTCGCAAGTTCATATGCTAATTAAGACAATTCTTTAAATTAGATTCATATGCAATCAAGGAATGAGGGATTACAAAATTGATAAACAATCAAAGATCTAATGGTAATGTATTATCATTTTGGGAAAAAAAAAAAAAGGCTTAGGCCTAGGCCCAAAATATTATGTCTGAAAAATTTCCCAAAGAACCTAAATTAAGCTAAGGGAAAAGGGTAGCTACTTAGATTACCTTAGGGAATGTGTGAATAATGAAAAATGAGTCTTAAGACATATTTTGTCAATCATAATATTTTAGGAAATATAGTTTCGGCCAAAGAAAGGGAAATCTAGGTCCAGGCCTTATGCCAAATATGCCAAAAGTCACTAACCTTTAGAGAATCGAAAAGAGAACCAAGAAATGAGATTTAGTACCTGAATTTGATGCAGAATAGCTCCTCGAGGCGCTTCTAGTGGATTGTGATAAGTCTTCCAGGTTTAGGGACCCAATTTTGAAGATTTCCAAAATTTAAAAAATTTGCCCTCTCATATACTGTGCCACCAGCCCCAAAGAATAATTTTTTATATTATTTTTTTTTCTCAGATGGGACCCAAAGTATTAGGGATTTCTAATACCCTGGGAAAAATCAAGCTTCATAAAACTTCGAAGAAGAAGGCGCAGGAGCTGGTCTCTTGTTGGTACTTCTTTTGACAGATTCATGCTTAGAATGGGTGACTTTGCTTGGGCTTTCTTTAAATCATCACAAAGCCTCGGATAACCTAACCAGGGATGATCGTACAGTTGTTAGGAGTGCCCTAGATACATTCTCTTATCACAAGCTAGTGCTATTTGATATTGGTGTCGATTCTTGCAAATCTGTCGAGAAGGATGAGGTAATACTTGGTTTGAACAATTCCAAGAGTGGTTTTCACTTGGATGAAATTTTCAGCAAGCCTTTCTAACAGTGATGGTCTCCCAAGCGCATAGGACACCCTACAGGTGTCAGATCTTCGAAATCCTTAGGCTGTTGGAGTTGTATCACAATCTCCTAGAACTTCTCGAGCATGTAATTTAATGCCTGGTGCTGAAAAGTTCAGTTGGAACTTGAAGAAGATCGAACCTTGATGCTGTCCTTTACCTCAAACAGGGTCATCCAACACTAAGATATGATTTGGGAATGAATATTGACAAAAAAATTTGAATTTGATGAAAGAGTGCTGATTCTCATGCAAGTCGTTAAATTTTCAGCAAACTCAAAACTGTAGTATTAAGTAAAGATGAAGAAAAGAATGGGGAAGAAGACCTTTAATCTAAGGGGAGGGAGTGATCTCCACCGCTAGTGTTAAACCAGGTGTTGGCCTAGACCCATTCCAGGGTTTTAGGGTTATTCAACCTATGAAACAATGAGGAAGGAGAAGTATCGTAAAACATCTTTATTCAAAATCACACGAGCAAACAAGCCTGGTCGTGGGGTCTTTATAAGGACTCCCACAGCTAGGTTTAATTACATCCTAAAGTCATCAGACCAAAATACCCCTAATTAACCACTACACATATCAAAATTGCCCCCCCTTCTAAAATAAAAGACGAAAAATCCAAAATAGACAACTATAGACTAAATTACCCTCAAACATGTGCTCCTCCCCTTCACAAGAGACACAAATAACATAAAAAATTAAAAGAACAACTAAAATAGTTGTGCGCATGACCTAATGATCATCTCAGCCATGATGTCCTTATCTTTTTGCTTAATTATGGATGTTCCAGGGGCCACACTAAACTTGCATCTTTTTGCATTAATTATGGATGTTCTGGTTGGGCATGTTATGGATGGTTAGCGAAGGATATAAATTTTAATAAATGATACTAGAGAGAGGGTAAATGACAAATTAAAACCATCAAGGAATGTATTAGATTTCAAAGATTATAAGATAAACTGGACTAAGATAGAATATAAATTATTGTTCCAAAAAAAAAAAAAAAGGAAAATGAAAAGGAAACTAGGAGTAGAAATGAGGGAGTAGCTAAGATTGATGACCAAGAGATACCCTAGAACAACCATTTTCCTTATCTTGACTCAATCATTCATTAGGAGAGAGATTGAAGGGGATGTTGTCAGCAGGGTGGTTGAAGTGGAGAGAGGTGCTTTTGGAGTGCTATGTGATGGATGTATGCCATTAAAATTGAAGGAAAAAATAAGACAATATTAGCCATGCTTTTTCGAGTACAATGTTGGGCAACCAAGAAGCAACACATGCATAGAATGAGGTTATAGATGAGATGAAAATGTTGAGATGGATGAGTGGCAAGACTAGAAAGGATAGAATCATAAGGCTGCATTTGGATTCACTGATTCCAAATTACTCTACTAAATTGGATTCTACAGACTTGGAATTCTATCGTTTGTTTGCCAAACCAGACCAGAAATAACCACTCTCTTCCCAATATCATCGGTCCCCCACCTACCCACTTCCATTTCACTCTACCTTGCTTACATATGCAAAGGTAGAGATTGTCAATCATGGAATCGTTATGAACAGAGGACTAAGGTATTTTGGCTCTTGATCTAGGTCACTATTCCAATGGGACAGCGTCGGTGGATTAATTTTGAGATCGTGTTGTTGGGCATCCTCTTGTTTCCCATCGAAATCTTATCTTCTCCATTTGCTTTTATCAGGCTTTGTGAACTTGAAAGTTCAAATATCTATCTTGTCATTATCTATTAGATATCTTTGTTTTTTGCTTAAATCTTTTTCCTAGTAGATCTGCAGATTTTACCTTAATTTCTCGTTCTCGTGTCTTTGCATAAGCTTTTTAGGGTTGTCGGAATTAAGGATTCCACCTCCGAACAAATCGAACATGGTTACAAAGTAAAAACCCAGGTGGACTCATGGCAGGAAGGAGGTGGAAGACGACAAGGTTCCTTCTCACAATCTAAGTGGGAAACCTGTACAGTGACACGACTGATTATGATTTGATGGATTCATTTGCTAAGTACGATGTGATGAGCAACCTAGCGCCAAGTTATTAACGGAGAGAGACTCGGGAAGTTTGAGATGGAGAGAGAGTTGTATCATCTCCGCACAAGGGATTGGAAATGACAACCTTCACCTACTTCAATTCTGTGAAAATTGTGTTCAAGCCAACGTTATCGATTACCTAGGGATTTCATACAAATCCAAATCCAAATCCCCTTCCTTAAAAACAATCCAAATGCTCGAAATGGAATTGGAGGACCCAATTCCATTTCCACTCTCTCAATTCCATAAATACAAATTCAGCCTAAAAGATTGCATATGCTTGAAATTAAAGGTAGCACCAATAGCTGCCAAGAGTAGGGGAAATCTGTGTGATGTTCAGTCATGTGCAATGAAGATCAAGTACTATGTTAACGAGGAGTGATATGATATAAGCTGAAGGTGTGATGCAGGAGCATACCATGTCAAGAAGAAGAAGCTAGAAGACCATGGATAGTCCTCTTTTCAAGCCTGGTAGAGTAGTTTATTTTTATGTTATTTTCTTATTTTATAATTGTTAATTAGTGGTGATTTTGTAATAAAGCCAATAGTGTCATATGTTTTTAGGTTTTTAATTGTAATACCGTTTTTAACTTTGG
>JAOXJP010140254.1:0-13369 GCA_025762735.1 Platanus orientalis | reverse complement strand
ACTCTATCCAAAGATCAAATAGGCTAAACCCTAATTTCCCCAAAAGACACCCTAGGACTCCGAGGATCTAAATTTTAATCCATCAGCTTCATTTCATTATGAATTTGCCAACCCTCATAAGGCCTTCCCACATTGAAGCATCAAAAGGCTGGTAAATTACCATTTTACCCCTACACCTTTAAAATCTAAACTATAGTCTATTAGACTTAGTTTCTCCAAGACTCCTTAGCCTTCATAAATCTTCCCATAGTAAAGTTCTTTTGAATTTTTCAATATCATAAGCTTTCTCACACTGGAGCATCAAAAGGCTAAAAAATTACCATTTTACCCCTACACCTTTAAAAATCTCAACTATAGTCTATTGGACTTAGTTTCTCTAGGACTTCTCAGCCTTTATAAATCCTCCCATAGTAAAGCTCTATTGAATTTGCCAACTTTCATAAGCCTTCTCACACTGAAGCATCAAAATACTGGAAAATTACCATTTTACCCCTATACCTTTAAAAATCTCAACTTTAAGCTATTTGACCCATTTTCTCCAAGACTCCCCAACCTTCACAAGCATTCCCACATTAAAGCACAAAAGGCTAAAAAATTACCATTTTACCCCTGTATATCCAAAATCCATCATTTTTCTCAAAATTAGACCCTTGGTAAACCCTAAATATTGCTCCTGTCACCCAAATGGCTCAATGTTAAGTCCTATACCCTCCCATCATAATCATCTACAAGGATATCTAAAGAACCAAGATATTCAGAGGCCTAAAAAACCCCAAAGTCTCAACATTTTTCCAAACCCTTAAAAGATAATTTTAGCTATATTTGACCTTTTGCAAGTCCTTGAAGGACATCTGGATGCCAAATTCAAATAAGTTAGAGGCTAATTCTCGATTTTTGTCAAGAATTTAAGGCCAGAAATCAAACTCAAGTATTGTCAAGGCCATTGTACATCAATTTCTCCAAACTCTCCACAATAAACCCAATCTTTTTGCAACAAGTGACGAACCTTTGGTAGACCCCTGAAAGTTTGTCACAGATCAGAAACTTAGTTAATCAGTGGCCCCATCTTGGCAAGCCCAAGAGCCCCAAGAAAACCCACATCAAGACTTCTAAGAAACCTAGTATGCCCTGATTACACCATTCTCTCTCAAATCACAACAAATCCACTTCTACCAATATTGTACACTCAGTGAGCCTCTGAGAACTCTCCAGGAATCCAAATCCCTTAAGGCTCCATCTATTGGTCCGGATTTGAGTGGAAAAGAATTGGATTGATGGAATCTAAAAAAGTACATGGATCGGAAAGGATTAGAAAAAAATAGACTCCATTGGTAATTTTTCCATTTGCCATTTGGTTGCCAAGAAATGGAAAACAACTCCACCAAAAACGAAAACCCCTATTTGGGGCAGAATAAGTAGTAGAAGACTTCTAAGGAAATTGATCAAAACACAGAAGAGACCCAAAAAAGTGTGGGTAAGATTCTTTCAGGTAGCATTGACCTGATCAAGTGGGACATTGAAGATAGCCCACAACTCAACTCCATGAGGCTTCGCATTGAAGCTTGACACAAGGTCGAATTCACCCCAGATTCCATAGTTCCAACGACCTTGCTTGAATGACAACTTCATTTCCCGGATTCGGAATTTGTGAACCTGGTCAAGAATCTTAATCCCATTAATACCTGTTGTGATCCCTTCCTTCTCGATCATCTTCACCTGCAAAACAATGTTATCGTCCAACTAGAGGATGGTGATTGGAACCCTAGCTCCCCATTTGTCCCAAAGCACAGTCATCCCACATTTAATGGCAATTGCTCCCATCTTATTCGAATTGGGTGTCATTACTCTCGATTTCGCTTTGATGATCCTTGGTTCTTCACCATTGATCTCGTGTTCATCCTCAATGATCAAAGACTATGCATTGTATTGTTTTTGTTCTTGGATAAAATGAGAGAAGTCTGAGAAAAGAAATGAGGCCTCTCAATGCAACCGACATGGTAAATGAGGGGATTCTAGAGCGAGAGGTGAGAGGGGGGTTTGTACAGGTTAAGGAGTTCAATAACGGATGTTACAAAGTTCATAGACACACGAAGACAGGGAGAGAACCTGAGAGAGGGCAACGATGATCATGTAGAGGGAGGGTTTTTTTTTGTAGGAGAGGAAACTGCCAATGATAGCAGGAAGCTTTTCTTCTGGATTTGATTCGTGAATCCAACCTTCTGAGAAGAAAATGGAAAGCGACTCAACAAAGTGTGGAGGGGATTCTAATGGATTTGCATACTCCCCGATGGGATTCTAATTCGGGTGACCAGATGCATGGAATACGTCCCATCTCAGGAATCCAAGCACCAAATCCACCAGATTTGCCCCAAATCAGGGCCATTGATGGAGCCTAAGGTCAACCTCATTTTCTCATATTTTTTTGAGATCTTTGATTAACCCCCTAATAGACTAGCCCATTTACAACTCAGCATAGCCGAATTACTCATTTCTTTACAAATTCAGGCTGTGTTTTTCTACTAAGTAACATTCCTTCAGAAGTCCCCCGAGAATTCACTGCAAATCAAATTGCTAGCCTATCAAGTCCTGTGAACTTATAGTTTCAAGACCTAAAAAATGTCTTGACCTCCAATATTTCCACCAAAGACCCAGCACAAGTCCATCTCAATTCCGCTGGAGATTTTGTTTGGGGCAAATCATAGTTTCGAATACATATTTTGATTCGAGTATCGATTTCACAAACTGTCAGAGCTTGTCTCTCATAAAATTCGAAGGCCATCTTTCATATCAAGCTCTCAAAAATCAATTTTACCATTTTCCCTTTCTGCATAGGTGCAAATCATTCTGGAGCCGTTCGGAGTTAGTTTTGACTTATCTACCCCCTCTGAATCCAATTTCGACAGTTGTGTTGTGACTAGAGCATCCAGGAGATGCAAAAAACTCATAAAAATCATAACATTCTAACCTACAAAACCCAAAAAGCACACCCAGACAGTAAAGGGGTGAAATCTAGAAAGTTGTTGATGTTTTTTTAGAAAAAACAATCATTACTTTTCTCAAAAGCCCTCTTTTTCCCAAAATACCCCCAAAACAAGTTTTAACCCTAAGCCCCTCAATTGGAATATTTCAAATAAAGGGCTAAGACCCTAACACTCACAGCCTTAGCCCATGCTCCCTTAACTACCTCCTCACCTCCACCACTCATTCTCTCACCCCTCTCCACTACCCATATCTTACCCTCCCCCTACACTACTCATTTCTCACCCTCTCCCTACACCACCCATTCTCTCACCTCCTCACCTTAGCCACAAAATTATACTTAGCCACATGTCTCTTACATGTGGCTAAAATCTTCCACCTTGCCCCCTTCACAACTGCAAACTTGGTGGGGCCCACCCCACCATGCCCATTCATATTATCCACCCCCAATGTCCCCATCCTTTGGTCCCCACCTATAAATACCTCCCATTTCATCCAAGGGAGAGAGAGAAAGTTCTGAGGAAGAAAATTCCTAAGAAAGAAAGAGAGGAAATAAAAAAGAGAAGAGAAAGAAAGAGAGAGAAAGATAAAGAAAGGGAAGAAAATCCACTCGGCCAGGTTGGTCCCCTCTCCCCTTTTTTATTTTGAAAGACTCCTCATGCTGTAAGAGACTTATCTTTGAACTCATTTAAAGAAGCCCCACGGTGGGACATGGGAGAGACAAGCTTATCTCTCCCTTGATGTTTTTCTGGACCTAGTGATAGTGTAGAGAGCATAACTCCCTCAATACAGGGAGTTAGAAGTTCAAATTTACACAGTAGGTCTATCAGTGACCTACTTCCCTGTAAAATTTCATATCCATTGGACTTCATTTAATCCCCAAAGTGGACCCCACTTGCTCACTATTTTGGAGTGATTCTGCACTCCACAGCTTGAGCCAAATAAGGTCTCCGAATTTAATTGTTCATGTGTTTATGATTTTGACTTATTTCCTTCTTTATTTTTAGTTAACTAATTGATATGATTTAGCTAATTTTTCTATTTCATTTTATTTCCATTTCAGTATTTTACTATAATTTTGTTTGAATTAATTTCCTATTGTTTCTATTCTGCACTAATTTTTGTCACTTAACTTGTTTGCTAAATTACTCCTTATCTACTTACTATTTTTCTCCCATTTTTAGCAATAATCTTATAACATTGTCAACATGTTTTGTAAAATTTGAGCCCAACACCATGAGAATAACCCCTGGTATGGGCCCCACAACCCTTGGATTTCATAGGGGTCTATGCAAATTCACACAGAACCCACCCACTTTGGAAAATCCAAAGTGGGACTTAAGCCTTTCAATTGATGTTGAGATTTTTTAGAGGATCATATGAGGTCCTAACCCAACTCCCTAAAACATTCTAGACCTAGTTGACCTCGGGAAGGGCCTACAAAATCCAAAAATTCAAGCTATTGGGTTATTGCCTAGAATTTGTATGCCTAAAAAACCTACACGCCTGAATTTTATTTGTATTAAAGTTTAGGAGTACAACCATTTTTAGGTTTATAAACAGAAAAATACCCATGCTCATTATACTTTGATGGAAAGATCTATCTCTCTCAACTTTTCAAAGAAACTAACCACACTCAATTCCGAGTTTTGTGGAGAGAGATATTCCATTTGAATGTGGGTTGTCTAGAACATGCTTGAATTTTAATCCTATTAAAATTCAGGCGTATATGAAGTTCAGGTGTACATACTAAGATCAAGCATACCTGAAGTTCAAAAGTACATACTAAGAGCAGGCATACCTAAAATTTAGGCATATATATTGAGATCAGGCGTACAGATTGAGATCAGGAGTACCAACTTGAAAAGCTTAATTTTTGGTCTTTCTGTGTCCAGTGGTCTTTAAAGACCCATAGACCCTTAAAAACCTTTCAAGAAAGAATTACAGACCCATGGTAACCTAGTGAGATCTATTTGGGATAGTATGCCTGAACTCACATCACTATGAAATATCAAGTGTACTTAAAGATTAGGCGTACATGTGAAGATCAAGCGTACTGGTTGGTAAATTCTAATTTTACCCTTTTTAATAAATTAGAAGGTGGGGATGAAGCCCCACACTTCTAGAACCACAAAAAACCCCTGTTCCAACCTCTAGAAGCCTTGTCTCGACTTTGTAGATATACTAGGCCCAATATCAAGCATTTAAGTGTCCAACACCTAAGTTTTACTTGGGAGATAATGCTGGTTTCATGGCTACTACGTCAACACAGTCTGGCTGAGTAACCCAACCCAATCAATACCTTTAAACCCTTCCCGACCTTTTACAGTCCCCACCTTATCCTACGGTCATGTCATATTGGTTCCTGAATCAAAGACCCTAGGACTTGGTCATAGCCAAGTTAAGTCCCTAAAACACTCACATTGGTATAATATAGTCTTGACCCATTTTACTCACGTATTTTAGTAGTGAAGAGCACTCTGTAAGTATATAAATACACTAAAATGAACACCAAATTCGCTCTCACAGTTTGACATACTTGACTACCAAGATTTACATACAGATAAACTCCTAGAATTACGTGTAGTTTGATCTCGACAAAATCCTAGGAACACCGAACCATACAAGATCAGGTATGTAAGCAGCTGAAGACTATGTATCAGGTGCAATTGTAGTGATCACACCATAGGGGTGGTCCAAACCAATAAAAATAAGAAAACCACATATATTTGTCTTTGGTTACTGGCACTTGGAAGTTGCTAGGTTAGAGGAGCCACCCTAAAAGGTGGGTAATTGGGGTGCCTAACTCCTTCCCCAATTATAACTAAATAGCTTAACTGAATCTCTAAAAAACTAGACTAGTTTGAGAGTCAATTCTTAGACCCTTGGGTCTAGCCTGGGCTGTAATGCCCACAATCCTTCTTTCCCCTGAAAAGGAGGCAGACGTCCAACCATTTATATAAAGACCTAAGTTAGTGGCGACTCCAAACCAAAGCCCTAGGCTAACCTACATTGGCTAGGCATAGCTCCCCGAAGTGGGGTGGACAGACCACCTGGTCTTTCTGTGATGCCCACATCAAGGATCCCGCTGTCATCAAAGGACATAATTATGGTACCTACAACTCTGATCAAGATGTCTCTAGATCTGTGACTACTTGGATTTTCACTTTATCAGGAAGTGCGATCTCCTGAAAATCTAAAAGACAAATGTGCTTAACCCATTCTTTAATGGAGTTTGAGTTTGTAGCCTTGTATTCAATAGGAGAAGAGGCAAAGTGGTTAAGAAATGTCCTGGTAGATGTACCAATATGGGAGAAGCCTATGTTGGCCTTAACCATCTACTGTGATAATCAAGTTGCCATCTTTAAGGCAGACATCAAGAATTATAATGGGAAATCCAGGACCATACGCCTGAAGCACAATCATGTGAAGGGTCTTATCGTTGATGGCATTGTAGTCGTATAGTATGTGAAGTCCAAGGAGAACTTGGTAGACCCACTCTCAAAAGGCTTGAGTAAGGAGTTAACCTCCAATACATCGAGGTGAATGGGACTTGAAAGCCTATAAGGTGTATTTTGATTAGACACCCAATTTCACTGCTTAAGGTTCAATGGAAAACCAACCTGAGGGCTCAAGGTTCAATGGGAAAATGTGTTAAATGTATCACCTACTTGTAAGCACAAATTTCAATTACTAAAATGTGTCTCTTCCTATGGTGAGCCTACAAATACAATTCTTGTAGATGAAATGTGTGGTTATTACAGAAGGTATTTTCCATAGATCAAATGCTTGTTACCTGTGAGTTAAACTCATGGTGGATGGAGGGTGAGAATGCGAATCTCTTAATGAGTTCTATACACCAAGATTGGGTTGAAGCTTACGAAAGCTCTTGATAGAAGACTCACCTATTTGAGTGTGGAAGCTGGTCACTTCTTATGAGACCCACACTATCTCTAGAACACTTCGGTAAATTGGGGTATAGCAAGACCATAAATGCTAATCTAATTATGAAAATGAGTAAAGCCTTGTTGGGAGGACTATGTATGTGACAAGTTTTTCCTGTCAGGAAACTCATATTAAGGATTTATCCACTAACATAATTTGACATGCTAAAACCTACATAAGGGTTCAAGGTTGACACCACATTTATTTATGCGTGGGGACCTCACTTAAAGCCTATTGTAAAACCACTAAATAATCGTTTAAAATAAGTGGCGGATTGTTGAAATATTTTAAACAATAAGGAGCTTGAGAATGTCCTATTTTTCATTTCAAAAAATAGAGCAGTCGCAGATTGCTTGGATTGACTGTGACTTTTCACTTTTATGAAAGATTTGGGCGAATGGGATTGACCTCCAGCTTGCCTTGCTTCCTACCTACACTCCTTCCCCTTTAAGCTCTCAATCCTTCTTAAACCCAACACTAACCTACTGCACAGCTAAATGGTGAAAAACCTTAGACGCACCCAATGCTTCCATTGCTAAAGAGGTTTGTTGACTTGGATGAATGAGCTGGTGAATAACCCCCTGGTAGCTGGCGAATGAGCTTGAAGGTGGTAAGTGCCACTCTTCTCTCCTCTATATATAGAGATATGGGTGCTTATGTTGGGTTGGTCTTGACAAATACCTACTGGAATGTGAAGGTGGAGAAGAGAAGTTGGAAGTGAAGAAGAAGATACATGCTTGCTGCCAAGAGAAACTAAAAGAAGAAGGAGCAAGAGTTTTCTCCATGTCTTGTTGCTGCTCATGTTCCCATCTCTCATTCACTCCCCTCATTCACTTCTTCACTCACTCATTGCCTTCACCATCATCATCATCTCACTGCTACCAAACCATTGAGAACTCAACTTTGGCCTTGAGGTCTCCGGTCTTCACTTCTCTAGGGACTGCATTCTCTTTCAAAAGATTTTGTTTGTCCCAAAGAATTGTGGTGGTTCAATTCTTGGCGTTGTGAAAACACACTTCACAGCTTGAGCGTTTTAATGATTCAAGCACTAGAGGAAACCTTACATTGCTGAAATTTTGATAAAACTAAACACACAGTGACCCCGGGTTTTAAGGAATGACAAAGGTTTATTCATCTTTGTAGGAGAGTGCAACTCCATAGAGGGACAAAGGTTTTACCCGAGCAAGATTGTATCCTAGAGTTAGCTTGACCAAATCCCTTACACAATACTGGGAGGCCTTGACTATCTTCAAGAAACATGAAAATGACACCTTCTCTGTCTCAGATGAATCAGTATTAAAACATACAATAAAAAAACTCAAAGTTTGAAATTTAAGTCCAAAGTGTGCAAATGACTAAGTCCAAAGTCTGTGAATTACTAAAGTGTGCGAATGACTAAAGTGTGTGAGTGACTAAGTCCAAAGTCCGTGAATTACTAAAGTGTGCAAATGACTAAAGTGCACGAGTGACTAAGTCCAAAGTTTGCAAATGAACCAAACTTGAAGCTTGTGAATAAACTAAGACTGCAGCTCGCGAATGTATTAGGTTATTGTGCATGACTGAACATTTATCTGTGCGATTAAACTATGCACGATTGTTCAAGTATTTGTGCTATTGACCCAGAATTGCATTTGAAGCTCTTCCTACTAGATTTATCATCTCCAAAATCAACATTAAGTACCTGGGTTCCTTCTCCGGTGAGCCACCATCCTACCTCACCGGTGATTTCCTTGGTGACTATAATTGGCAGACACCACCAAACTTTTTGCCTACCAAGAGACCTTCACCAAGAACCATGAGCTTGAGGTCATCCATTGTAGATGGGCCATGCTTGAAGTACTTAGGTGTGTGTTCCCCGAGCTGCTTTCTCGCAATGGAGTCAAGTTTGGCGAGGCAGTGTTGTTCAAGGTCGGTGCACAAATTTTCAGTGAGGGTGGACTTGACTACTTGGAAATCCAAGCCTTGTGCATGCACAAAGCATCCTAGCAATCTGGGGAACACAAGTTATCTTGATGGGTACCATTGAGGGCTACCGTGTTGCCGGTGGGCCACTCGGTGAGATCTCTAACCCACTTTACTCTAGCGGCAGCTTTGACCTACTTGGGCTTGCTGATGATCCTAAGGCTTTTGTTGCACTCAAGGTGAAGGAGACAAAGAATGGAAGGTTGGCCATGTTCTCCATGTTTGGGTTCTTTGTTTAGGCTATTGTGACTGTCATTGGAGAACTTGGTTGACCCCTTTGCTGATCCTGTTAACAATAATGCTTAGGCCTATGTCACCAACTTTGTCCCCGACAAGTAAGAGTGAAAAAAATTATTTTTCTGCCAAGAAGATTGTGTATGAAATTGTTGGGATTCATTTTATGCTTTGCCCTTGTATTGTAAACTGAAAAAAATTAATGCCACCCTAACATAAATTCAGATCCAGAGAATGAATTTTTGTTTAAATAGAAAAATAAAAATGAAAGAAGTGGCAACTAAGAGGGTAAATCACATAAACCCCCCTAGAACTTTCTCACAATAATTCGATGAGCCTTTGTACTATTTAACAATACGAAAAACCACTTGATTGTTAAACCGTGTCAACGCTCTGTTCTTGAACATTAGTCAATGATGTCACATGATTTTAAAATTTTTCTAAAACCCGAGTTTATCCTTTTTACAAAGAAGACATTTTCTTGGTACGAAAATGCCCTTAAGGCATGTAAAGAAAAATTGGCCCTAAATATATATGATCACACAACCTCATTTGTATCTATTAGTCAAAATAGTCTAGATCAGTGATTGTGCACACACGCGCTTGATCAATGCCCACTAAAGGGCCTGATGCTTGATCAACAACCACTTAATGGCCTGATCCACAACCACCGAATGGCCTAATCCTTGATCTACCACCACCGAATGCCCTAATGCTTGAGCTGGCATCTTGAATGGCTTAATCCTTGAACAACCACCACCAAATTCCTTGATGTTTGATCATTTACCATTAAATGGCTTTATCCTTGATCAACCCCCATCGAATGCCTTAATGCTTGATCAACCACCACCGAATGCCTTAATGCTTGATCATTCACCATTGAATGACTTGATTCTTGATCAACCACATCATAGTAATTGTTTTATATCATAATAGGTAATCTACAAAATAAAGTTAGGGTTCAAACATCCTATTCCATCACCACCACCATCACCATCAAATCATAAAGTTCCATCTCACAACCATTCCCACCCCCAAACTAGAAAATACACAGTCATTAAAATATACCATGACAATGATTTGATAAAGAAATATGTAAAAAGAAAAAAAAAGTCATCCAACTAATTCATTCAAGCTTCTAACTATACTTTGAAGTCCTCCCCCCTTGCACTTTCAAGACTTTAATTTCTGTATTCATCTCTCTTACTAAGTTCTAAATACCTTCCACTTGTTTATGGAGTTATGAATCTCATTGACCCATACTGTAAGGAATGCACCACTTAAAGTAGAGTAAGATAATTGTCTTGGAACATTATTCTTAATAATATTGATATTTATTAGTATACAAGATGAACAAAAGAAACTCAAAAAGAAAAATCTATTTCTATGACTACCAAATATATCTACACTTTCTTTGCACAACAATAATCTAGTCTATTACGATTTTTGCTTGATTCAGAGGTCCATATCAATGCCCTTTTTTAGGGAAAAAAACAAAACTTCTTATTGCTTTATTTTAGAGTGCGAGAGATGCTGATATTAGTATTTGAAGATGATTGCACTTCCATAGACATACTTTAATTTTGCAAATAGGCCACCACCCCTACCACCATATATACCACTCACACCACTATACACCATAGGCCACCACCACAACCATAGTATAAATTTGCAATCATTATAACACAAGTAAACATTAGTACAAATTGAAAATAAAAAACACATCTAAACATTAGTATAGACTACAAACTTAAGAACACATGTAAAATTTAAAGAACTTAATAAAGAATTAAATAATATTTAAAGTGTATAAAACAAGTCATGACAAATTTAGCTTTAGTCATTTTACCTAAGATCTAGTCAGTGCACCTGTGAAAGGGCAAGTCAAACAAAAATTTGTTTAGTTGATGTTTATATACATATGTGTGTGTGTGTTTCCAAAATATGGCAAGTAAAAAATGGAAGGGGCACACCTAAGAGCCTCTCCCAAAAGTAAAAAACATATATGTTTTGTTCATTTATATTGTACAAAAGCACATGTAGGTTAATGACTAAAAAGCGATGGAGAAGGGTTTGTAAGAAAGCATAATCCACATAGATCTTAAAAAGAAGCATTAGAGTTTAAACATAAAAGAATTACTTTCAGTATTTTAGACCTTAATCCATTAAAAAATTATAGATATTATTGATCAAACTAGCTAGCAGTAAATATTTCAGGCCTTAATCCTTAAAAAAAAATTAATTATTAGTGATCCACCTTGTGGAAAAAAATATCAGAATTTCAGGCATTAATCCTTTAAAAAAAAAAAAAAAAAATACTAGTAATCCAACTTGAAGAAAAAAAACTTAATACTTAACAAATTCCAGACCTTAATCCACTAAAGGCACATACAAGAACACAACAATTTTAGAATTCCAGTCCTTAATCCACTAAAAACACAAACAAGAGCACTCCAATTTCAAACTTTAAAGCATATAGAAGGCACTTCCATTTCAGAATTTTAGGCCTTGATACTTAACAAATTTTGAAATTAAACTTGTCAAGTCTGTACATAAACTCTATCATAATCAATCCAAATAAAGCACATACATATTTGACTTGTATTGCTAGATAGTGTGTGTGTGTGGGGGGGGAGGGGGGAGATCAGCTATTGTCAAATAATTCAAAGGGGCTTCT
Source organism: Platanus orientalis (assembly GCA_025762735.1). Taxonomy (NCBI): domain Eukaryota; kingdom Viridiplantae; phylum Streptophyta; class Magnoliopsida; order Proteales; family Platanaceae; genus Platanus; species Platanus orientalis. Next base: position 1,572 of record JAOXJP010140254.1, on the reverse strand, counting down.
GTAATTTATCCAAACTAAAATCAAATAAAACATAATCTAGTCCTATAGAATACCCCAGGATGCTTTTTCCAGCCTCTTCAGTAGTCATTGCATAAATTGTCATGGTCATATCCAGCCTCTTCACTCATTCCAAAAAGTAGTGATTTTTACTTTTTGGGGGTATTTGTAAGTCTCCTGATCCCAAAAGATTATTTGTGGACAGTAGATGATCTCAACTTAAAATTATGTGATGAATTTTTAGGCCAAGGCCTGTCTAGAGGCGAATATAAATTGAGCTTCGGTTTCAAGATATATATTGTTTTACCCAGCTGGGCCCAAGCCTTTGATGTAAAACACCGAGCCCTGCCCAAGGCCTACAAAGGCCAGGCCCACACGCAGCGTGCGCTCACCCTTAAAAGGAAGGTATTATAGTAAATACATAATAAATAGGTGCTTGTGTATTTACAACAATACCCCTACTGTTAGGCCTTGTGTCATATCCTGGATTTATATATCTCTACAGTCAAATACCGAAAGCCAAGAGCTTACTTTCGTTGTTATAACCATTACTTCCTACAGATACCCATAATAATACCTTAGATGAAAGAAATTACAAAGAAGAAGAAAAAAAGTTATACAATTTTTTTGGTAGGGCCACTCGAGTCCATTTCTGCATTAGTGACCCCGCACTACCACTCGGGGGAGGGGGGGGGGGTGGGAAAGGGCAATTTATCCTGTCCAACCACCTTATGGCCCGTTAGGACCTGTTTGGCCTAACAGGTCGACACGTCACCAAACAGGGGCGATTTGGATCCTTTCCGGTCTCCTTTTTTTGGTGACGTATCTACCTGTTATGCCAGACAGGTCCTAACAGGCTATAAGGAGGCTGGACAGGATCCAAACTGGGGGAAGGGAGGAATGGTAGACGTCAATACAATCTATTACAGAATTGCTGCCCTTGGGGTTTGAAACCCTGGCCTTTTCCTTAGAGTGTGTGGAAATGTCATACCATGCCATCTCTCATGATAGGCACATGTGTAAAAGTAGCTCTTCATGATGGAAAAGAAACGACGATAGACCGAATAAGTTTGTTGATGTCTTTCATCTTGGTCATTAATAGAACAGACTGAGGTTCTACTGCGAGGTCAGTAGACCCAGTTATAGATTCTAATCAAATGGCTTTTGCACATTGTCAACAATCATGACCGTAGATCCTTTGGTCTATTCTATCTATCCCTTTGATTAAAGATACCAATTTTAGTGGCTTTTACATGGTGTCCACAGCCTTAGTTAAGCAATTAGCAGGCTTAGAACGTAGTCCGAGTAAATGAGGGCCACACTCTTAACTCTATCTCTACTAGTAACTTCCCTCTCTCGCAAATAAAATGTTCCACTTTGACTACAAAAAGCACCATAAATGCCATAAATAAAAGAAATAGGAAGACACGTCTCAGTACATTTAAGAAAAATAAGGATGAACGTAGGCTGGGTGTAGATTTCCAGTTTTTCTACATAAACAACAACAACAACAAACAGCCTTATCCCAACTATTTGGGGTCGGCTACATGAATCCTGTTTCGCCATTCTGCTCTG
>JAOXJP010140243.1:0-13370 GCA_025762735.1 Platanus orientalis | reverse complement strand
CTTCTCAGAAACCATGAGCACTTGATGATTACGGATATGAATAAGATATGTAATGTGCTCATGCTATGCCTAATCTACCACTCCATGTATTTTACAATTTATAGAATTGATAATTTACATTAATAGATTGATGGTAATGAGGTTGGATTCTTATGAAATTTTAAAAGGGAAATGATTTCTATTCTTTATGCTTGAAGGTTGCCTTGGTTTTCCTATACTTGAGATTTCTATTCATATCATCATTGTTAGTTGGGGATCTCTTAATTTGATTAGCTCTAAAGTTTGTTGTTTGTTCTATTTCATATGATAGTTAGCCAATAATGCTATTATTATACTTCTCACTTGATTGTCTCCACCTATGTTTGATCCGATGAACTCCATGTTACTATCATTGCATCCACGTGACTTGTTAGAGACTTTTAAGCTATTATTGGTTTTAGAGAGTTAGAATATAATTTTTGAGCATTTGGCTTTGGTGTGAGTATGAGCTATTACTTTTTATTGGTTTTGAGTACAACCTTTACATGGTTTTACAAATGAGTTTTATTAGATGGATATCTTTTGCATCGTATCCTTATGTAGTTACGTACTACTCTATATAGACATGAATTTTAAAGTACCGTTTACATTCGAGATTTTTGGTTGTGAGTCATTTTAGGTACCCAATCACTAGGTCATATTAATAAGTGAAGACAATCTTATAACTCATTTCAGATACACAATTATCGGGTCACATTAATAGGTGAAGATGGTCTTTTGACCCATTTCAGGTACCCAATCACTAGGTCACATTAATAGGTGAATACAGTTTTTTGACCCATTTTAGGTACCCTACCACTGTGTCACATCAATAGATGAGGGTGATATTATGACTTATTTCAGGTACCCAATCACCAGGTCACATCAACATGTGAAGATAACACTAGATGCCCACCAGTTTTGTTTGAGATTTCTATTTTGTTAGAAACTCTTATGGGTTATATGAGATTTCTATTTTGTCGGAGACCCTACAAGGGTTATATGATTTTAGTTTTATTGGAGGCCATATGTGGGCTAATCCGTTGAATTTGTTAAGAGGTGTCTTAATGAGATCCACTATGGGTTGAGTTGTTTTGATCCAAGGTGTGTTTTGTTAGAAACCATTCATGGGTTATGTGATTTTGTGAGCTGCATTAGGCTTCCATGAGCATGCATATGTTTTGATATCTATTAGCTAAGACAACTTATTAAGAGGTGTTATGGCCTACTTATGTATGAGTATTTTGTAGTAAACATTTGCATAGCATGTTGCACTTTCCATATGAGCCACACATTACCTATTTCAGTTATGAGTTTTTTGTTGATTTAGGTTATACACTTCCAACACCTTTATTAGATTCTGATTATTGTTGTAGTTAATTTGACTCTTATATATTTCATTTGTTTCGATTTGGTATCGTTCCATACTTGTGACATTCAATTTATTTCATAGGATATTATGTATGTTCTCTCATGGGCTTTATAGCTTATCCATGTTTTTAACACTATTTCAAATGGCACATTGTAGTATATGATATCTTGCAAGTTCGGTCCCAGTTATCTTGCTGAATGAGAGGGCCACTTTCCTTTTTGTTTTCTATTTAGATATATTTTCCAGTACTTCATGTATAAGACAATGATGTATAAGACATGATTTTATTTGGATGTTAGTACTTTATTTGGATGGTTGGGTGTATGTTGGCAAATTGGATGACCCTTGATGTTACTATTTGGATATTCATGGATATGCTTAGTTTGGAGTTTTGCAGTTTATTTGATATAGATATTTGGAGTTACTAATTACTTTTTGTTGCATAGTTTAGTGTGCGTGATGATGTATTCTCCTGCACTTGATAATAATGGATGTTTTGTATTATTATATTTTTCATTACAAATATTTGGTAATAGAGGATAATTAATTGGATAAAATAATGAAAAAAATATGTTACAATTATGTAAGATAAGTAAGTAAGAGCTCATTTCACAAGGAAAGAGCAATGTCACACTCTGAGATTCATGACACCGCACATGTGTTTCCTATATTATACTTTGATTTCGGTATGTGAGTTTCGGGGTGTGACATAATGATTCCACCTAGGTGAATAGAAGGTAGTAGAATATATATGATATTAAGATCCATAGAAAGTTTGGTTGAAGTAGTTAGAGACCATGTAGTGCTTGGTAGACGAGGCCATGAAAATAGACTTCGGTAGAGTTCCCAAGTTACCACCTGATAAAGAGATAGAGTTTTACATAGAACTAATCCCTAAGACAATGTTAATTGGATATTATTAGACATGAAGGACTTTGACGTCATTCTAGGGATGGATTGGTTAGAGTCTTATCATGTTACCATGAACTGTTATATGAAGGAGGTAGTATTTAGGTTTCCAGACCATACTAAGTTTGTATTTTAGGGAGTATAGAAGAGTTTATTCTCGAGTCTTATCTCTACCATTTAAGTTAGTAACCTACTTCTTTAAGATTTCTAAGGGTATTTGGCTTATGAGGTGGATGAATCGAAAAAGGGAGCCGATGTTGGGAGTATTCCCATTATGAGGGAATTTATTGACGTGTTTCCAGAAGATTTTCCTAGATTGCCACCGGATTGGGATATCGAATTTGTTATCGATATAGCAGTTGGAACCGAGCCTATTTCAATTACTCCTTATCACATGACACTAAGTGAGTTAAAGGAGCTGAAGATACAATTGCAAGAGTTGTTGGATAAGGGGTTCATGCATCATAGTGTGTCACAATGGGGAGCTCTAGTCTTATTTGTGAAGAAGGATAGAGCCATGAGATTGTGTATTGATTATAGGCAATTGAACAGGGTGACCATGAAGAATAGGTACCTGTTACCAAGGATTGATGATTTATTTGACCAACTTCAAGGTGCCACTATATTCTCTAAGATAAATCTTCAATTAAGATACCGCCAACTTAAAATCAAGGATGTTTCGAAGAGTGCATTATGTATATGGTACGGGCACTATAAGTTCTAGGTGATGTCATTTGGCTTGACCAATGCCCCTACAACCTTTTATGGATTTGATGAACCGAGTATTTAGGTCATATCTAGATCACTTTGTGATTGTCTTCATTGATGACATTTTGGTTTACTCTAAGAGTCAAGTAGAACTCGAAGAACACCTCTGAATTGTGTTACATACATTAAGGGAACAAAAGTTGTATGCAAAATTCAGCAAGTACGAATTCTGGCTTGATCGGATTTCCTTCTTGGGGCATGTCATATCCAAGGATGGAATCCTTGTGGATCCATGAAAGGTTGAGGCTGTTATTGATTGGCCAAGAATGATGAATGTGATTGAGATTCGTAGCTTCTTAGGCCTTGCAAGATATTATCGGTGCTTTATTAAGGGATTTTCCTACATAGTTGGACCACTCACCAAACTAAAACAAAAGTATGCCAAGTTTGAGTGAAGCAACGAGTGTTAAAGCAACTTCCAAGAACTGAGGAACAAATTAGTGTTAACTCTAGTTCTCACATTGTCGTCAGGATCTTGTGGATTCATGGTTTATAATGATGCTTCATGAAAGGGTTTGGAATATGTACTGATGCAAATTATTGTGTATGTCTTGAAAACTCAAGTCGCATGAATAGAACTATCCTACTCATGATCTTTAGTTAATAGCAGTAGTTTTTGCATTAAAGATTTGGAGACACTACCTTTATGGTGAGACTTGAGACTTGCAAGATTTACACCGACTAGAAGAGTCTAAAATACATTTTCTCGTAGAAGGAGTTGAACTTAATGCAACAAAGGTGGATGGAATTAATTAAAGACTATGAGTACACCATTCACTATCATCCAGGTAAAGTAAAAGTTGCAGCAGATGCATTGAGCATAAAATCTTCAGCTAGTCTAGCTTTTTTAACTGTTGGAAGAAATTCGCTAATAGGTGAGTTAAAGAAGATGAATGTTGAACTCATGGTACATGAAAGTTGTGCTCTTCTTGCATAACTCAAGGTGAAACTCACACTGATAAATCAAATTAAGGAGAGCCAATTTACTGATCCACAACTTGTGAAATCTCAAAAGAGGTTAAGAATGGGGATTGCGTCGATTTCAATATAGGGGAAGATGGCGTTCTTTGCTTAGGAAACCGTTTATGCGTTCCCAACAATGAATGGATGGAGAAGGAGATTTTGATTGAGGCACATGGTGTTACTTACACAGTTCACCCTGGTAGTACTAAGATGTACAAAGACTTCAATGAAACATATTGATGGTGTAATATGAAGAAGGATGTAGCTGAATTTATGGCTTGATGTTTTACTTGCCAGTAGATCAAAGCGGAACATCAAAAACCCGTTGGACGACTGCAGTTGCTTGAAATACCAATGTAAAAATGGGACCATATATCAATGGACTTCATGGTTAGTTTACCAAAGACCCGAAAGAGATTTGATGTTATTTGGGTTATTATTAACAGACTGACCAAGATAGCTCACTTCCTACCAATTTGCATTTCTTATTTGGTTGACAAGTTGGCTCAACTATATGTGAATGAGATTGTAAGGCTACCTGGTATTCCAATAACCATCGTGTCTAATACAGATCCACGATTCACTTCAAGGTTTTGAAGAAATACAGCGTGTTATGGAGCCTAAACTGAACTTTAGCACGACCTTTCATCCTCAAACCGATGGATAATCAGAGAGAACCATTCAAACACTAGAGGATATGTTGTGAGCCTGTGTGCTAGACTTAAAAAGTAGCTGGAACACCCACCTACCTCTCATTGAGTTTTCTTAGAAAAATAGTTATCAAGTGAGCATTCTTGTAGCACCATTTGAAGCCTAATATGGTAGGTGATGTAGAAATCTAATTTGTTGGGAATAAGTTGGAGAGAGAAAGCTACTTGGGCAAGAATTGGTTTAGATTACTACGGAGAAGATCTACTTGATTCGAGACTGACTCTAAATGGTTCAAAGTAGACAGAAATGCTATGCAACAAGAGAATGAGAGAGAGCTCAAATTTGATGTTAGGAATCATGTGTTTCTAAAGGGCTCTTTATCTAAAGGAGTGATTAGGTTTGGCAAGAAAGGAAAGCTTGAACCGCGATTTATGAGACTGTTCAAAATTCCCAAGAAGGTGGAAGAAGTGGCCTATGATTTGGCTCTACCACTAGAGTTGTCTCATGTCCACAATGTGTTCCACGTATCCATGCTAAGATGATACATGTGAGATCCTTCACATGTTTTAGAGTACATTCTATTAGATATTCGAGATGATCTATCATATGAAGAGTAGCCCATCATGATCCACGATCGCAAGGAGCAGGTGTTACGCACCAAGACCATTCCTTACGTGAAGGTCTTATGGAAAAATCACACTGACGAAAAAGCTACTTGGGAAGGAGAGAATGACATGAAGTACCCCCATTTATTTTCGAACCAAGGTATGTGAAATTCAGGGATTGAATTTTTATAAGGGGGAGAATGTAACATCACGTATTGCATTTAAAGGGAAAAATCATCATTTTTCTTGTAAGAATAAAATTGTATTTTCACATGTTTTATAAAGACCATAGGATGGTTTAAGAATCCTATAAACCAATTTAGAATTATAGAGCCCAAGCTTGAACTTGAATCTATCAAGTTTGAAAGTTATCTATTTACGTATTTTGGGTAACTTCCTAGGCCCATCGACACCAATCCCAAGTGAATTAGAGTACAATCCATGTGCCTTATGAAAAGGTCTTCGAGTCTAGTTTCCAACACAATAAATGGTTCTCAAAAAAGAGTTTTCTAGAGAAAGTTATGCCAATTTTACTACGGGATGTCTAAGATAAAAAGTTTAGAAACCCAAGGCCTATATCTTAACTGGTCAAAACATGGGGCAAGTGTCTTGGGTGACCTCTTGACTGGTCTTCAAGTGCCTGACCGGTCTCCAACCCCTTGACCAATCAAGGTTGAAAAAATGCTAAAAATCCCAAAAAACTACTTTATATGCCATTTTTTTATGTGGCAACCATCCATTGGACCCCCACACATGTGGGATATCATCTAGAGTGACTCAAAACCATATTTAAACTTCATTTAGGTCATTTTTCTTTATTATAACAAAGAAGGAAAGGCTTAGAGAGATTATGGAAATTCTTAAGCTAAGAGAGGGATATTCACCCCCAATTGGGTAAGTTTCACTCTAAACTCAAAAAATCTTTAAGGTTAGCTCATTTTCTTCATAGATCTTCATGTTTTATCTAATTTACAATAGTTCTACATCATTTTACAGAAGATAGAGGAAAGAGAAATGAATTGTTGGAGGATTTAGACTTATTTATGTTTGATGATATATTCTAATAATTCCATGAAGTAACTTTTTCCATTATGCCTTGTTAGAAACCCTTGATTGTAAGAAATTATGAAATCCATATGGATATCACTAGATTTATTCATTTTTGGGCATGTTTTAAGCAAGATCTACTCATTCCTTGCTCTACCACTATAGATTCATTGGAATCCTAAGCTTTTCTTTATGATTGATTGTAATGACGTTTGATCCTTATGAAATTTTAGAGGAAAAATTGATTACTACTCTTTATGCTTGATGTTTGCCTTAATTTCCTCATACGTGAGATTTCTATTCATATCATTGTTGTTAGTTGGTACTCTCCTTTTAACTTAATTGGTTCCAAGCTTTGTTGTTTATTCTATTTCATATGTTAGTTAGCCATTAATGCTATTATTATGTTTCTCATTTGATGGTTTCCACTTATATTTGATTCGATGAGCTCCATATTAGTATCATTGCATTCCCATGTCTTGTTTGTGACTCTTATCTTATTATTGGTTTTGGAAAGTTAGAGAAAGATTTTTGAATACTTGGTTTTGATATGAGAATGAACTGTTTCTTTTTATTTGGTTTTAAACATAGGTTTTCCATGGTCTCACATATGTGTCTTTACTATATGGATATCTCTTGCATTGTATCCTTATATAGCTAAATACTACTCAATATATGCATGAATTTCAATCATCGTTCTAAATATGAGGGTTTTGTTTTGTTTTGGACCAAATCATCATAATTCATTAATAGGTGAAGACAGCATTAGTTGCCCACCAACCCTTGATGTCTTGGGGGATTTTACGGGCTAACCCTTAACACCTTAGGGGATTTTTGCAGGCTATATTGGTCTTATGGCCATATTTCTAGACCTAATTACCATGTGACATTAATAAGTGAAGATGACACTAGTTGCCCATCATTTTTGTTCGAGATTTTAGTTTGTCAAGAATCCTACATGGTTGATATAAGATTTCAGTTTTGTAGGGACACTACATGAGTTATATGATTTCAGTTTTGTTAGAGGCCCTATGTGAGTTAAATCGTTGGATTGGATACGAGGTGTTTTGATGAGATTTGGTTCAAGAACGTTATATGAGGTGAGTTGTTTTGATCCGATGTGTGTTTTGTTAAAAACCCTTCATGGGTTATGTGAGTGTGTGAGCTGCATTAAGCTTCCATGAACATGTATTTGTTTTGATATCTATTAGCTAAGACAGTTCATTGAGAGGTGGTAAAGCTTATTTATGTATGAGTATTTTGTAGCAACCATAAGGTTGCGTGTGCACTTTCCTTATGAGCTATGCATTAATTGTTTTAGCTATGAACTTTTGTTGATTGAGCTTGTGTACATCAAACACCCTTATTAAATTCCAATTATTGTTGTAATTAGTTCGACTTTTATATATTATATCTGTTCTAATTTGGTATCATTTCATACTTGTGATATTCTATTTATTATGTGGGACATTGTGTATGTTCTCTCACAGGCTTTATAGTTTACCCATGTTTTTAACCCCTTTTCAAATGGCACCCCATAGTTCGTATTCTTGCAAGCCCAATTCTAGAGTTGGCTTGATGGGGGTGAGAATACCATTTATGTTAGTTTATTTCTGTTTAGTTTTACTTTTAATACATTATGTATAAGAGAGGGATTAATTGAGACATGATTGATTTTGTTATTTAGTAGTTTTAATTGTGATGGGATGATGTGTGTTATGTGGCTTGTTGGAGGGATCTTTTATGACATGGATTAGATACTTATGTTTATGTTCAGCTGTATGGTTTGAGATTAGTACCTTATTTTATGGATGTTTTGGAAGACTATTAGTTTATTCTGCTATGTAGTTTATAATAAATGATAATATATTCCGCTTCACTTGATGATGATGGGTGTTTTGTTATGATTATATTTTACACTGCGAATGTTTTAGTAATGGAGAATGTTAATTGGATAAAAGAAATGAATAAAAAAATATGCCTTACATAAGTAAGATAAGTGAGTAAGAACTCTTTCCGAAAGGAAAGAACAATGTCACACTCCGAGATCTGCAACACCGCATACGTGTATTTCCCATATTATTCTCTAATTTCTGCATGCAGTTTTCGGGGTGTGACATAAATAGTAACCCTAATCCCCAATTTTGTGTTTAGATAGGTCTCTAGTAAAAAAAAATCCCTTAAAATCTTACAAAAATCATGATTGTCACGGTTGTACGAAATTTTCTATTTTCATGACATTATCTTTCATAGAACTTTTACAACATAGACACCTTATGGGAAAATGATCATAATTTTCTATAAAGAACTCATAATTGATTGTCATTTTTTGCATTGAAAAGTGGATTTCTAGAGCTTTCCCATGGTATATGTCTTGTTAGATAATTCGTTAGGAGTTGATATAGGTTAAACTTTAAAGTTACCCAAATTTATTGACTCAAACCATACCAGAAAACATAGACACTTGCGGGAAAATTGTCATAACTTCTAGAAAACTCAAATTCTCTTACCATTTAATGCATCAGAAAGTAGACTCATAGATTTTTTTTCAATGATATATAATTTGTAGGGTGATTCCTATGGGATTGATACAAGTTTACTTATGAAGTTATGCCAAATCTGTATTCTGGACAACTTTTGAACTTGTTAAGTCCTTGACTTGTTTTTGTTTTCTTTTCCCTTTTATGTTTAATTCAACTTTCTTACTCACTTATATGTGTCAAAATACCACTAATAAAATTAAATATATTTAAAACATTTAATCATTGATTATGTTTCTATGGTCCTACTGTGTGCATGCAACATATGTGGGGTATTACATGTCTTCTTTAGGGTATTTATTCAAATAGGTAGGGTGTGTGTTGACAAATAAGTGTGGACAACAAGTAGTGAGAAGTGATGGGAATAGGTCTTGAGATGCTAAGGGAAAATATACCAAGCTGATACAGGTTTGCCGCAGGTAATAGATTATAAGAAAACTAAGAATTGAAAAATAAAGAGTTAGAACTAGCATTCGTTACAAGATAAGTTTAATACCTTTTGTCATAACTTCCTCAACTATTTCACATGTGGATCCTCCAATATTCTAACTACTTGAGCCTTTCTGTTTTCACTAACTCGCTTCAGAATATCTTATGTAACCTTCTTTCTATCATCCACCCTTAAGATCATCATTAGTAGAATGTTGAGTTTGGATTGAAATTAGTTGAATAAAGAATACATTAGTGGCTTTGTAAAAATGTCTGCATGTTGCTCATTAGTTGGAATATAGTTCACTTGTAAAACCCTTTATAGAACCTTTTCTCTACTAAAATGATAATTTGAGGCAATATGTTTTGTCCTCACGTGAAAAATTGGGTTTGCAACAAGTGAGATTATAAATATTATTATCACACCACACAATTTGAATCTTGAGTAAAGGAATTTTGAGTTCAGCTAACATCATTTGAAGCCAACAAATCTCTACAGAAGTTTAAGCTAGTGCTCGGTATTCTGCCTTAGTCAATGATCTAGAGATTGTTGGTTGATTCTTAGATGTCCACATTATTGGATTTTGTCCAAGGTAAATGCATATGCCACTCGTAGATTTTTTGTCAACGTGATCACTTGCCTAGTCGACATCCGAATAGGCATTTAACAGTAATGATCCTAATGAGTAGTGAAGAATATGTTTATCACATGGATATATCACATAATCTGAAATCAAAAGAGGAATTCACAACAAATCACCAAGAGAAAGTAAGATTTACTTACAATCTCTCCAAAGCATTGTTTTTTTCCTAAGCTCCCCCTCTTCAGCCTCTTAAATTCACTTTCTTTATAAAAATTAGAGTAGATCTAACATCAAATGAATGACACTAAGATGATCAACGAAGAAAATCACCTAATCTAGCAAAAGTTCTAAAGATTGAGTTGAACTTACCAAATTGGGGAAGAATTTCTCTTCCTTCCAAAATTTTTTAATTATTTATCTTTTTTTTTTCTATGCTCTAAAAGGCCTAATAAACCCCAATGAGATCACAAAATTGATATATTTCATCACAAATGAGATCCCACTTATGTGGAGGTCGAATGGAAGCAAGCCACATCAGAAAAGTGATAAAATCATAATTTTCAAACTTTTCAGGATTCCTAGTTGTGATAGGTCATGGGGTTTGTGACAAGTCATGGCTTGTGACCAACCACGAGGTCTGTGATAAGTCATGGCCAAACTCTGTAACACCGAGGACTAGGCCCCTTGAGTCGTGATCATTCACTCCCTGGGTCACAATTGACTTTTGCTGAATTCTTGGTTTTCTACATCTTGGGTCTCCAGAGTCAAACCTAAATGGTCCAATAATCCTACAACTCATTCTAAATCATGTCTAGGTTTATTTAAACATGTAAAATGACAATTTTACCCTTATAAGGAAAAATTATATTTTTAACCCTTATGAGTGATATGGGGTGTAACATCATAGTTTTGCTTAGCAGAGTTGATATAACTAGATCATAATCTGATGGTTCTAGTGTAGCATAAATTTGGCACAAGTCTAGTAGACATAAATGAGTGTGTAGATCCAATATCAATAAGTACTTCAACATCATGCAAAAATACACGAAGAATACCTATCACCACAGTGTTGGACACCTCGCATCCTTCTTAGTAACTGCATAGACTCGCCCTTATATCTTTGGTCTTTGCTTCCCATCAATAGGCTTGGCGGCCTATTCATTTTTCATCACTGGGCAATCTCTAATCACATGACCAACTTTATCATATCTGAAACAAGCATCTATCTCAAGATGATAAACACCTGCATGTGTCTTTCCACAATGAAGGAAAGTAACCCTATTCAACGAGGTCCGGGTCTCCATCCTGACTAAGACGCCTTTTTCCTTGATCTTGAATATGTTGTAGCTCTCACCCTCTCTCTCTCAACCACCATAGTAGTTTCAACGACATCAGCAAAAGTATTCATTTGCAAAGCCACCATGCGGACCTGAATACTAGGACGCAATCCTCTCTAAAATTTCATAGCTTTTCTCTCATTGTCACCTAAAATATGGGGAGAAAACCTAGCCAATTCCATGAACTTGGTTTTAAAGTGCAAAACTATCATATTTCCTTGAATGGGTTCCATGAACTCTATCTCTTTTGCATCACGAACACTGCGTAAAAAGTAGTAGTTGTGGAAAGCTCTAAGGAAAACCCCCCAAATGAGTGGTTCACCTTCCTCTAATAGTAAAGTCTTTCTAGTAGCTCACCACTAGTGTTCAACTACTCCCTTCAAAATTAAGATTGCAAAAGAGGTTTTTTAAACCTCAGTGCAACCTATCACATCAAATATCTTTTATAATTATATTTGTCATGCTTCTGCTTCCAATGGATCCAAGGAGTCCCTAAACTCAGATGGCCCCATCCTCATGAATTGCCCTATTTTCATGCTCAACATTTTTGTCCCTAGCAGTCACATGGCACTACACTACATCAATTAACTTCCTAATAACTCTAAATGCTCCATTATGATCCTCAGCTTCAACCTAATCAGCATAAATAGGAGACCTACGGGAAGGCATCTTTTCCTAAAAATAATCAAATAAGCTTAATGTTAGACTTCTAAAAATAATCAAACCATCCTCAAATATATCAGACTTGATCAAAACTAGATCATGTCATATCACCTTAAATTCTAATGTTTATAAGATCTCATTTTAGTGTTATAATGTTCTTTTCCTTTGGTTTTCTTGTTTTAACTGTTTCTAGACCTTAAGTGTTTTTTTTTTTCCTAAATATAAACTTAGAGCTCTATCATATATGTCTACAGAACCTTAAACCTGGAGCTCTAATACTAACTTTATCGCACCCCAACACCTATACAAATAGGGCTATGAATTTCGACACGTGACATTAAGTCTTTTAATCATTTACATATAAACTTTTAGTAAAAATTTTCGCCTTTTACACATTCATACGAAGCAGAATAAATACGTTAATCAATTTCCAATAATCACATAACGATTCATCATATTCCCACAAGTCTGACTTGTATAAAAAATCCATAATTTTATGTGGACACATAAACCTGTATATTCATAAACCATAGTCTGACATTCCAATCTAAATAATTCATAGTCTGATATACTAATAAATAATCCAACTAATAAAATCTAGTACTCATTACATCCCTTTCAAATAAATTGAACTAAACTAATGAACTGAAATAAATATCATGTCTTTAACTGAAAAATAAGTCACTCTATTTGAATCTCTAGTCCATCTCTAACTGGAACTACTACTCTACGATCTCCTCCTCATCTATGGTGTGAAATTGAGGTAATCTTGACAAACTCAATAAGAAAAAAACAAACTAAAGGAAACATTGGATCAAGACTTATCATGATTACAGAAAATGAAACAGATGCTTTTCATATTTATTAAACAATATATAAAATAGTATAGTTCATAAATCAATCTTTTACAATATTAAACATCTTATAAAAATTACAATTTCATGTATAGAGCTGAAAACAATGTTAATCATATATTTATAACTTGAACAAAATAAAACAGATCAGAAATAGATATCACATCATAACTAAAATAGAACATAATGTATATCTAATATCAAGCTAATACATATAACAGTTCGCACTATTTATCTCTTGGTGAGAAGGGTCAGAACAATTTACATCATATACCTGGTGAGGTGGGTTACTTCTACAAATTGGGCTAGTAGTGAGAATTCATAACAGTCACACCATATACTCGGTGAGGTGGATTACTACTATCAATTGGGCTAGTAGTGAGGATCTATAACAGTTCGCACCATACACCCTATGAGGTGGGTTTAATAGTTTGCACCATGTATCAGGTGAGGTGGGTTCCATCAATAATTCCCTTTAATGGGAAAGGTGGCTTTCTTATAGAACATATATATATATATACATATATAGTTCGTACCATATACCGGGAGAGGTGGGTTCCATCAATAATTCCCCTTAATAGGCAAGGTGGCTTTCTTATAGAACACACACACACACACACACACACATAT
>JAOXJP010140232.1:0-13370 GCA_025762735.1 Platanus orientalis | reverse complement strand
TCCTTTAAGATTAGATCTCAGAGATTCATATGATGATCATGGGAAAACATATGTAGATATGTGGTTGTTTAATGAACGTTACTAATTTCTATGTTCAAGAATAGTAAACTTCCTTCAAATTTTCATTATCTTCCCAAATCTCCATAAAGTGTTGCTCCTAGAAACCCATGCACATAAATTAGAGTAATAAATATGAAAGCACACGTACGCGCTGTTGTAGATCTTGAAGTGTGGCATTGAACCTTTCCTTGCTAAAGGAGCTCTTACTAAACTTACCTTATAATTTTCAAGGTATATTTGCTTTTCTTTTTTTATCTAATTAAATATCATCAATTACCAAAACACAATCGCAATGGAAACATAACTATAAAGAAGCATCTATCATCATCAAGTGCAATGGAATATATCATCATGCATTCTAAATTATGCAGCAGAAAGTAACTAACAATCTCAAACATTCACAACAAATAAACTACTAATCTCAAACCATCCAACTAAATATACTTATGAGCATCTAAATAGTACTATCAAGTAGGCTATTGAAACAAGCCAACATCATGTCCATCACCTCAAATAAAACTACTAAATAACCAAGTCAAGTCTTGTCTCAAATAATCCCTGTCTTATACAAAAAAATGTGCTAGAAATGAAACTAAACAGAAAAAAATAGAAGAGCTGGTCCTCTCACCTCTACATGGCATCACACAGACCGGATCAACAATGGAGTGCGTCCTATAGGGCGTCATTTGAAATGGTGTTAAAACATGGGTAAGCTATAAAGCCTATGAGAGAATATACATAATGTTCCATGGAGTAAATTGAATCTCCACGAGTATAACTAAATACCAAATCAGAACATGTGTAACAGATATGAGTCAAATTAGTTAAAGCAGTAATCATTCTCTAATAGGGGTGCTAAAAGTACTACAGCCAAATCAAATAGAAGTTCATAAATGAAAAATGTGAAGTGTAGTTCATAAGGAAAATACATAATGTAATGCTGGTGTTTACTACAAAATACTCATACATAAGTAGGCCTTAGCACTTCTTTAAAAGGCTACCTTAGCTAATAGATATCAAAACAGATGCATGCTCATGGAAGCCTAATGAAGCTCTCAAAACTCACATAAACCATGAAAGGTTTTCAACAAAACACACCTTAGATAAAAAAAATTCAACCCATGTAGGGTTCTTAAACCAATCCTTTCAAAACACCTTGAATCAAAACCAATGGATTTGCCCACATAAGGCCCCTAACAAATCTGAAGCCATATAACCCATGTAGGATTTCTACAAAATTGAAATCATATAACCCATATAGGGCCTTCATTAAAATTGAATTATCATATAACCCATGTAGGGTCCTTAACAAAACTGAAATCTCAAACAAAAATGGTGGGCAACTAGTGATGTCTTCACCTATTAATGTCACCCAATGATTAGGTCCAGAACTAGGATCATCCCCTAAGGTGTTAAGGGTTAGCCCACAAAAATCCCCTAGGGCGTCAAGGGTTAACTTGTAAAAATCCCCTAGGGCATTAACGGTTAGCTTGCAAAAATCCCTTAGGGTATCAAGGGTTAGTGGGAAACTAGTGTTATAGTCACTTATTAATGACATCCGGTGATTGGGCCCAAAACCAAATCATTGGATATAAAATGATACTTTAAAATCCATGCATATATAAAATCATATATATGATACAATGCAAGAGATGTTCTTGTAACAAAAGCTTATTATGAGACCACGTAAAGCCCTTGCTTAAAACCAAACAAAAAGTAATAGCTCATACTCACACCAAAACCACATGCTCAAAATACCTCTTCTAACTTTTTAAAAAGCCAACATTAGTATAAAAGTCCAAAAGAAACACGTATATGCAATGACACTAATATAGAGCTCATCAGATCAAGTATAAGTGGATACAATAAAGTGGAAAGCATAATAATAACATTAATGACCAACTAACATATGAAATAGCATAAGCAACAAATCTTGGAGCCAATTAAATTAAAGACTATCAACTAGCAATGATGATATGAATATAAATTTCAACTATGGGGAAATCAAGGCAAATATCAAGCATATGAAGTAGAAATCATTTTTTCCTTTTTAATTTCACAAATATTCAACCTTTCATTATTCAATCATAAAGAGAAACTTAGGATTCCAATGAATCTATAGTAGTAGAGCAAAGAAATGAGTAAATCTTACATAAAACATGCTAAAATGTGAATAGATCCAATGATACCCCATATGGAGTTCAGAATTTCCTACAAACAAAGGCTTCTATCCATGCATAATGGAAGAAGTTACTCCAGGAAATTATCAGAATCATCAATCATACATAGATCAAACAAGAAGTGATGAAAAATTATAATCTCATCCAAATTGGCAATAAAAAATGGAGGAAAGTGCATAAAATATAAGAGTGCAACAATCAACTTGAAATCTCACTAATCCTCCATGGATTTAGTGTTTGGATGAGGGAAACTCACCAAACTTCAAGAATAAAGTAAACAAAATGGAGAGGAAATTGATATCTCATCTTAACTAAAGATTTCAAATGGATAAAATGATAAGAATTCAAAGGAGTAGCACATCATGTATTAAATTACAATCAAAATTTCATAAATTTAGATATCAAGTGATGGAAAGTTGCCAATCTCCATAGATGGAACAAACTGGTAGAGAAACAAAAATACTAATCAAAATAAAGAATATACATGAAAAAAATAGTAGGAGAACAAATGAGTAGCACCTCATGTATGAACACTCACAAATCTCAACCTCCTTCCTTGTTCAAGCTTCAACACTTTTCAAGACTTTCTTCCCTTTGCTCCTATTCTCTATAAAATAATGAGAACTAGTGTTAACTAGATAGACCATGAAAATTTAAGAAGAAAATAAGCTAACCTTGAATATTTTTAGAGTTGTGAGTGAAACTTACCTAATTGGGGAAGAATCTCCCTTTTTTAGCTCAAGAACTTCCCTAATCTCTCTAAACCTTTCTCTCTTTGTTCTAATGAGGAAAAATGACTTAAATAAAGTATAAATAGGGTTTTGAATCGTCTTAGATGAGATCCCACATGTGTGGGGGTCCAATGAGTGAAAGCCACATCTAAAAATGGTAAAATATGTAAAATTTTGGGTTTTTTCAGCATTTTTCTAGCCCTAATCGGTTAGGGGGTTGGAGACCGGTTAGGAGACTCTGGAGACACATGCTACATTTAGGATATGGGTTAGGGACTTCTGAACTTTTTAGCTCAAATGTCCCATAGTAAAATGGGCGTAACTTCCTCTAGAAGACTTTATTTTGTGATCAGTTTGAAGCGTTGGAAAATAGACTTGAAGACCTTTCTAACGATGTATGGTTTATCTTCTAATTCACTTGGGATTAGTGTAGATGGCCCATGAAGTTATCCAAAATATGCTCTTGGGACAGCTTTAGAATGAAATATGTTCATGGTCTAACTTGGGTCCTACACTACTAAATCAGTCTATAGGGTTCTTAAGCCATTCTATGGTATTTCTGAAACATGTGAAATACTAATTTATCCTTATAGGGAAAAGTTACAGTTTTTCCTTTTAAGTGCAACATAGGGTGTTACACAAAACCTATTTTCTCCTCTCTTTAACTTATTTTCTAATGTTTTAAGGTTAAAATGACTTAACTTTGGGTTTGAAGTCATCACAATCAATGTTTACACATGTGGGAGTCAAATCAGTATATGCCACATCATTTCAGGACTTGATAATTTTTTCTAGATTTTTGGGCTATGATCAGTCACAAATCTTGTGATCGGTTAGAAACAACTTAAACAACACCGAATGCTTAATTTAGGTACAGGGTGTTAAACACCGAGGGTCCAATTTTTTAAAAGATAATGAAATCCTTAACTCTAACTCACTTACTGCTCCAATGCTTGATCATGATCAGGCATGGACAGATATGCCCAATCATGCATTGGGAGGCTTAGGCCTCAATGAAGCATAAAATCCACCATTGGGTCTCCAACTAAACCTTCTAAACCTAATTAATTTGCATATGAGGCACATCTAGGACCATGACCCATTAAAGAATATGACCACACTGATTGGGATCCATTCAAGTCCCAACACCTAATTTAGATCAGTTGTTTTCCTAAATGCTTAATCAAGCATTAGGAAGAATGATCAATCAGGCATTGAGATCTGAACTTGCCTAAATTAGCCCACTTTTGCACACCCTTAACAACATCCAACTAAAGTAAGCTATACCATAAATAAATCAAAGAAGCCACCCTAAAAAGGTGGATGTGTTATGGTTACTAACACCTTTTCTAACCATAACTCAACAACTTACCCTAATCTTTGTTGACCTATATTAATGTAACACCCCATGTTGCACTTAGGGTAACATTTTAATTTACTCATAAGGTAAAATTATCATTTTAAATGCTTTAAATAGACCATAGAGTGGTTTTAGAACCCTTTAGACCAAACTTAAAGTGTAGAACCCAAGTCCAACCTTAAACTTGTCAAGTTCTAAAGCTATCCTAAGAGCATATTTGGGCTAACTTCATGGGACCATTTACACCAATCCTGAGTGAATTAGAGTACAAACTATACATCATTGAAAAGGTCTTTGAGTTTATTTTTCAACACTTCAAATGGTTTGTAAAATAAAGTCTTCTAGAGGAGGTTATGCCCATTTTACCATGGGATGTCTAAGATAAAAAGTTCAGAAGTCCCTGACCCATGTCCTGACTCATTAGGACATGGGACATGTGCCTTGGGAGACTCTTGACAGGTCACCAAACCCATGATTAGTTAAGCCTGACTTGTCACCAAACCCTCGATTGGTTAGGGTTGGGAAAATGCTAAAGAATCCAAAAAAAAATACATATTTTACTATTTTTTGGATGTGGCTTTCACTCATTGGACTCCCACACATATGGGATCTCTTATAGGATGACTTAAAACCCTATTAACATTTTATTTAGGTCATTTTGTTTCATTAGAATAAATAGGAAAATGGTTAGAGAGATTAGAGAAGTTCTTAAGCGAAGAGAGGGAGATTTTTCTCCAATTGGATAAGTTTTACTTCGAACCCTGAAAATCTCCTAGGATAGCTTATTTTCTTCCTAGATCTTCATGTTTATCTAATTTATACTAGTTCTACATCTTTTTACGAATGATGGATGAAAGGAAAAAAGAGATGTTGAAGGATTTTAGAGTTTAAACAAGAAAGGAGACTAAGTTTTGGTGAGTGTTCCTACATGATGTGCTACTTCTTTGTTCTCTTACCATTTTCTTCATGATTAATCTTCATTTTGATTAGTATTTTCTTCATGACTAATAAAGATTGACAAGTTTCCATCACTTGATTTCTAGATTTATGAGATTATGAGTGAGATTTCATATATGATGTGCTACTCCTTTGGCTTATTGTCTTTCTTTTTATTTGTAATCCTTAGATTGGATGAGATTTCAATTTTTATTTATTATGTTTGCTTTATTTTTAATGTTTGGTAAGTTTCCTTCATCCAAACACTAAATCCATAGAGGATTAATGAGTTCTCAAGTTGATTGCTCTGCTATTTTTTTTCTGTATTTCCCTACATTTTTTATTTCCATTTTGGGTGAAATCATAAATTTTCATCACTTCTTGCTTGATCTATATATGATTGATGATTTTAATAATTCCTTGGAGTGACTTCTTCCACTATACATTGGTAGAAACCTTTGTTTGTAGGAAATTCTGAACTCTATATGAGTATCACTAGATCTATTTACATTTAACCATGTTTTATGTAAGATTTACTCATTTCTTTGTTCTACCACTATGATTCATTGGAACCATAAGTTTCTATTTATGATTGAATGATGGAAGGTTGAATCCTTGTGAAATTAAAAAGGAAAAAATTATTGAAAGTCCAGAAAATGATCATAAAGGGGGGTGAATAGGATAATTCAAATTTTCAATTCCCTTTATTAATTATAAACACCCTTTCACTTAATTTACTTAATCTTAATATTTATTTACAGCAAAAGTCTTTTGATTAGTAAATTACTTGTCGATGAACCAATCATTGACCATGAGGCTCCGTCATACACTATAGTGTTACCTATAGCAAAGCAGGAGTAGGGTTGGTAAGTTCCCTATGATTGTTTAGTTTAGCCTTTTTAATCTTAAGTGTTAATGTTCACTATTATAATGAATGGGATAATTATTTCTTGATAAAGTAAATGCAAATGATCAAGACAATCAACAAGCACATAAACACAAAGAGTTTATAGTGGTTCAACACAATGGCCTATGTACACTTTCAAAAGCTCACAACCAAGCTAAATAATTTTTTTAAGATTGAAACAATACAATCAAGGCCAAAATTAAATAAAAGCCTAACTACTTACAATACAAGCCAATTTACAATCGGTGTCTCCAGCGAGTGTGGTCTATACTTTCGGTGTCTCTGGTAAAAGTTCCAAGTCTACATTATCGATGTCTCTGGTGATAGTGCTAGGTCTATTCCGGTGTCTCTTACTAGAATGGCTACACCTTCGATGAGGTGCTTAAGTTTACTCTACCGATGTCTACGGCGGTAGTGATCAAATCTCCCGATGTCTCCAATGGGAGTATTCACAAGTATATGAAGGAAACTTAATTAAGCAAAGATTACCACTTTGAAGGTTAATGTATCATTTTACTACAATTTGGGATTGCTCCTTCTTGAGCAAGATGTGACTATTGAATTCCATGCGAGTTTCTCTTTGGACAGCTCTTGAATCTTGCCTCTTGAAGATTTTTCTTAGCAAGAGTAGAGAGGGGGCTTTGATTGGTCTTTATCCTATCTAGGTATAGGGATTTATGAGTACAAGATTGAAGAATATAATCTCTCTTAATAACATGAATGGTTAGAGAAAAAATCATTCACAATCGTTCCAGACCCATAGTTTGCTCCTAGGTGTTTATTCCTATTTATAATAGACCTAAAATCATAGTGTTCATTGGATAAGAACAATCCCTAATGGTCAAATCATTTTTTCCATTGATTGGTTTCAAATTTTGAAGATTTTATGACAATTTGGGCATTTTGGGCACTTTGGATCGATCTAAGTGCTCAGATCTCAGAAAAATTGCTACCCAAGAACTCCTAGTTTGATCTTAGATTAATCCTGGATCTATCCAAATAAGTTGGATCAAACTAGGGGCTTTAGATCAATCTTGGATTGATCCAAATAAGTTGGATTAAACTAGGGGCTTTGGATTGATCCAAAGTCTCTGTAATGCTTCAGTAATGCCTGTAAAGGCTGTAAAGACTTTGGGATCGCCCCTCCAAGGTTCAGGAAGATTCGTAGACCTTTGATTCACTGTGGCCATGCTACCATACCTAATTTATCTTTTGTGAGATCGAAGTGAAGTGTGAATCCTTTGGAATGATTTTCAAGTTCCCGATTAGCTCTCCTCGAGTTAGTTCTTTGCGCTTGAGGTAGTTTCATGTAGTTTAAACCAAAGAACCTTCTAGACTCTGACATGACTCCTTACATGTCCTAGTCTATACAATACTTTTATTTTACAATTCATAAAATTTACAACTTTTTACATTAACAATTATTTCTACTTTATATGCTTGATGTTTGCTTTGATTTTTCCACAGTTGAGATTCTTATTCATATCATCATTGTTAGTTGGTAGTCTTTATTTACTTTAATTGGCTTTAAGCTTTGTTTCTTATGCTATTTCATATGTTAGTTGATCATTGTAAATGTATATGCTGTAAATTCCATGAGTAGAAAAATACATGGATTAATAGAGTGGGCTATGACATGTTCAAGAAAGAGTCTAGGAGGTTCTTGTGTCCACAATATGTGAAGATCACGTTTGAAGTCCAAGAATGCTCCATGGAGTTGGGATCATTCGAGAACTAAAGCGACACATTCATATCATCCACATCCTTTAGCATCTGCAAAGGTAAGTGAGGGTAAGTATTACTTAGAGAGACCCTTAGGACCCCTAAGACAACTTCCTTATGGTTAGAATAGGCTTCAGAACCATTCTACACAAAACTAGGGAAAGTGGAGTGTTCTAATAAATATTGGAGTGCTCTAAATGTGGTGGAGTGATCCAAACCAAAATAGTAGGACCCCCTGATCAGTTTGGAGCGCTCTAGAGAGGAGTTGGAGCACTCCAATATGGTCGAATGCTCTAACCCCAAAATAGAGCATTCCATAATTTCTCTGGTTTGTCATGACTAAGAGAAATTGCTCATAGTGGATCATTCTAAAATGTTGGAGCGCTCCAAACTAGGTAGAATAATTCAAATTTGAATTAAACATTCTAGATTTGTTGCCTGTTTTGGATGATTCTCATCCAAGAGTTGTGGTGAACCATGACCTCTATAAAAGAACATTTTTGCTCTTTTAAACATAAGGGTTTAAGGGCATTTACAAAAAGAAAAGAAAGATATTTTTGGTAAGAAGAAGAGTTTTGCAAGATCTACTCTCTCTACACTTTCACTCAAGTTACCTAACTTCCAAAAGAGAAGAAGAGAGTCAATTTTCTCTCTTATAACCACAAAGGAGGTTTTTTGTAAGAGAATAGAAAAGGAAGATCGAGATGGTGCTCCTATACTTCTAGTAGTCAAACTCCTAACCTTAGGGTTGAGGTAAAGCTTTTGCTTCACATTTGGAGTTTGTTTATATAATGTTTTGTATTGTAGTTAGTTTGCATATCTAGACCACTACTTTACTTGTGAATCCTTAGAGAACACTCTTCATGAGAGATTTTCCCATTTGAGCTTCACTTATATTTTCCTACATAAAGACTTACTCAGTTGTGTGATTACTTGTTTTACTTGCCTTCACTAGAGACATTCACACACTCCCTTTTGTTGTAGTAGAGATTATCTTATTGGTATATTTGGCTAGTGAGAGCCACTCTCTATATTGGGACTTAGCTTACTTTAGTGATCATATTTGTATATTTGGCTATTGAGAGCCACACCATATATTAGAACATTAAGCCCTTTGATTGGACTAAATTACCAAACATAGTTGATTGAGAATCATATTGGTATTTATACCTTACCCTTGTGTCAATGATTGGAGTCGCTGTGTGAAAAATTATAAGACCTTGGCTTGAAGACAACCAAAGCCATGCTTACCGGAGACATTAAGCACGTAAATTAAGGTTTGTTCAGTCTTTATAATGATTGTGTTGATTAATAAATCGAGTAGTTAAAAGTGGACGTAGGCCCCGGTGTGACCAAACCATTATAAATTATTGTGTTGTGGTGTATGATTGTCATATACATTTTCATACTTGCAATCATTAGCATTTGGGTACCAAACACTATAATTAAGTTGAATTAAAATTAAACAACACTAATAAACTTAATTAAAATAAAAAAGGGGTGAAAAGAATTAAAAAGTTAATTACCCCCTCTAGGATTATGTACCTAGAATTTCAGTCAGTAATGTTATTATTATGTTTTTCACTTGATTATATCCACTTACACTTGATCCTATGAGCTCCATATTAGTGTCATTACATATATGTGTTTTCCTTGGGACTTTTATACTATCATTGTCTTTGAAAAGTTATAAGAATGATTTTGAACATGTGGTTTTGGTGTGAGCTTTCCATTTGGTTTTAAGCACAGGCTTTACGTGACCTCATAAGGAGTTTTTGTTACATGGACATCTTTTGCATTGTATTACATATTATTCTATATATGCAAGGATTTCAAAGTACCATTTCGTATCCGAGGATTTGGTTTTAGATCCAATCACCGGGTGACATTAATAAGTGAAGATAGAACAAGTTGTCTACCAATCTTTGATGCCCTAGGAGATTTTTAAAAGCTAATCCTTGATGCATTGAGAAATTTTTACGACCTAACTATTGACGCCTTAGGGGATTTTTACGGGCTAACCCTTAACACTTTAGTGGATTTTTGCAGACTATATTGGTCTTATGACCCAATTTTTGGACCCAATCACCGGGTGACATTAATAGGTGAAGATGATACTATTTGCACACCATTTCTGTTTGAGGTTTTAGTTTTGTCAGGGACTTTACATGGGTTATATGAGATTTCAGTTTTGATGAAGACCCTATATGAGTTATATGATTTCAGTTTTGTTGAAGCACATGGGTTATATGGTTTCAAATTTGTTGAAGGCCCTATGTAGGCTAATCCGTTGGTTTTGATACGAGGTGTTTTGACAAGATTGGTTCATAAACCCTACATGAGTTGAGTTATTTTGATCCGATGTATGTTTTGTTGAAAACCCTTCATGGGTTATGTGAGTTTGAGAGCTACATTAGACTTTCATGAGCATACATTTGTTTTGATATCTATTTAAACTTATTTGAGAGGTGCTAATGCTTACTTATGTATGAGTATTTTGTAGTAAACACTTATATTTCATGATGTACTTTCCTTATGAGGTACACCTTACTTGTTTCAGTTATGTACTTCTATTTAATTTGGCTTGAGTATTTTTGACACTTGTGTTAGAGATTGATTACTACTTTAACTAATTCGATTTATATCTATTGCACAAGTTCCGATTTGGTATTGATTAATACTCGTGCGGATTCGATTTATTCAATGAGACATTATTTATGTTCTCTCACGGGATTTATAGCTTACCCATGTTTTTAACACCATTTCAGTTGGCACCCCATAGAATACACTCCATTTGCTGGTCAGGTTTGTGTGATGGCTCGTAAAGATGAGAGGACCACTTCTTATATTTCCTTTTTGTTTAATTTTGTTCCCAACACATTTATATGAGACATGGATTATTTGAGATAGGATTTGACTTTGTTATTTAGTAGTTTTATTTGAGGTGATAGACATGATGTTGGCCCATTTGAATGGCCTACTCAATAGTACTATTTAGATGCTTATGGGTATCTTTAGTTGGATGGTTTGAGATTAACAGTTTATTTGATATGAATATTGGAGTTTATTAGTTACTTTTCGCTGCATAGTTTAGAATGCATGATAATATATTCTACTGTACTTGATGATGATGGATGGTTCTTTATAGTTATGTTTCTACTACGATTCTCTTTTTGATAATTGAGAATATTTAATTGGATAAAAAAATGAAAAAACATACGCTGTAATTTAAGTAAGATTAGTAAGGATTCCTTTTGCAAGGAAATTGTCAATGTCACACTTTGAGATCTACGAGCTTCCCCATTTATGCTCTAATTTTCATGCGTGGGTTTAGGGGCATGGCAATTAGTGTATGAATCAGACTGGTTTGGACCTAAGGGTTTGAATCGCCTTCCTAAGAGGGAGACAATTGATGTTCAAATTCATCATTAAAATTTGAATTGATGGCGACTCCATAGGACCCAAAGAAGATCTTAAGACACCTACCCTGTCGAAAGGACATTCCTCTTTCCTCCTTTCCAATCTCTCTTCTCCTAAGATAACCACGGGCGAAATGAGGGAAGAAGTCTACACCAAGGGGATGAAAGTGAGGTTCCCCTTCGGATCCACCACTGGAATTTCCCCCATGGCCATAGTGGCACTGGTATGACCGCATCCACCAATTTTCCGCCAACAATAATTCATCCATATTGTATTATTCAAAAGAGAATGATTGTCTGTGTTTACATAGACCTCTATAAGCGTGTATTGATTGACATAGGATGGATTTTTTAATTTGGTGTCACTTTTTGAACACTTACTTTTTCATCTGGACACTCTTTGGACGTTTTTAACCCCCAAACATAATACATGTCAGCTTATCATTCACCGTACACACTACAGACACTTTTTCATCATGTAACATTTCCTTCCCATCAGGAATTAGGTACAACTTAGAGAGTGGCTAAAGTTGGAATGACACCAAGGCCGATACATCAGTGCCAAAAAGTGTATATCACTTTTTCGGTGCTGATGTATTAGCCCTAATGTCATTCCAACTTTAGCCACTCTCTAAGTTGTTGTACCTAATGCCGTCTCTTTTCTTCCTTTTCAAGACCATAGAAATACATAAAGCATTATTTCATGCGATAGTTCCTCACAGAGCCGTTCGTAATGTTAAAGGAGTTCAAACTGTAGCCGATCCTCTCTCATGCCTAAACAGGATGTTCTACTTTTTAGATGAATCATCATGCCGGGTTCACATCATCTCCAGTCTGAATGGATAGGTACCACACCGGTCTCTTCTTAAGAGGTGACATGATGTCTAACAAAGGGTGTATTAATAAATTCACCAGTACTTATTCATCTTTGATCCATATATATTGACTCAAACACCCTTTGTCAGGCCAGGTGCCATGCACTGGTCCGTAATGGTGTGATATCTATTCATTTAGGCTTAGAGATGATTCAAACGCCATCTTACGTATCTAGCACATGACAGAGACAAAAGGTAGTACTTATTGTGTAATTGTTATAACACCACCATTTCATCATGCGTATTTATAAAGATACCCTTTGGAGGGAAGATTGTGTCAGCCTCCTTTATAAACGCTAACCTCCACTGGGCATCAGGGGTGGACACATCTGTGCCGAAAAGTGATTTACATTTTTTGTTTTTGTTTTGGAAGGAGGGGGGGGCGTTGGGAGACCCATATCACTTTTCGGCGCTGCTGTATCTATCCCCTGATGCCCAGTGTATAGTATAAAGCTTATCTTTCTCTCTTGAAAAATAGAATTTACTTGCCAATCCTAATATGACCTATTGGCTTTTTAAGTAGTATTTTTAATTCTCGAATTGGAAGGAATTGAACCTCCTTCATGATATTTAAAAAATAAAAATATTGTAGCAAAAATGAAAACCATAGATCCTGTCCGGTCTGCTTATGACCTGTCCACAATTTAAGTGCACAGTTTGGCATAAAAAGATGTGCACAATCTATGCATAACCGATTTTTTTATGCCAAACCGTGCACTTTGGTTGTGTACAGGTCTTGAGGAGACAGGACAGGATCCTTTCCTAGAATGTTCACGGTCATTTTTGTTTTGGTTTTCCATACCGAAGCCGCATATTCCTTTTGTTCAATGAAATACAAAAAGAACTATAATCACTACCCAATAAAAAAAATTTCTTGGAAAGTGGTATAAGAGGCTTAATTATGTCTGTTTCAACGAACCATTGTAAAATAAAATGTGAAGGCACTGGTGTCCTGATCTTTGGAATCTTAATAACTAGTCGTACTACTTCTTACCTAAACATAAATATCTTTGTAAAGAAGTAAGCCATTAACGGTGGATAGGAACTGGAAAACTTTCCGTGGGGTAAGTAGATGATAAATGTAGTCCTTCCAACCCAAGCAATCACCACGTAGCCATGGGTAGGTACCCTCTGTATCTATATCTATCTATATATATATATATATATATATATATATATA
>JAOXJP010140221.1:0-13371 GCA_025762735.1 Platanus orientalis | reverse complement strand
CACCTAGAGGAAGCCCCAAGTATGTGTTCGGAAGGGAACCTACTGAACACCCCAAGCAAGAGGCAAGTCTCTCAATATTACCCTCTCTGCCAACCTCGAATATTCTGCTCTTTTGCAAATTAATCTTTAGGCCCGAAACAGCCTCAAAACAATGAATTACACGTCTCAAATAAAGCAAATTCGTCTCAGAGTCCTTACACATGATCAAAGTGTCATCTGCAAACTGTAAATGGGAAGTCAACATTCTTTCACCCCCTATATGAAACCTCCAACAAACCACTCGAATAACCACAATAAGAAACAGGAAAGGAGAAAGGGGATCCCCTTGTCGCAGACCTCTAGACACATGAAAGAAATCCACAGAGACTCCAATCACCAGCAAGGAAAACGAGGCCGTACTAACACTTATTTCATCCATTTGCACCATTTATTGCCAAAACCCATTCGCCTCAACATGTAGAAAAGGAACACCCAATTAACTCTATCATAGGCTTTTTTCAGGTCCAATTTGCAGAGAATACCCGATTCCTCTTTTCTCAAAATTTCATCCAAACATTCATTTGCGATCAACACCCATCAATAGACTGCCTTCCTCCAAGAAAGCATTTTGGTTAGGAGAAATCACTTCTCCCAAAACCGCTTTCAACTTGCATGCTAAAGTCTTAGCCAAGATTTGATACACACTTCCACTAAACTGATAGGTTTGAAATCCGACACCCTGTTTGCCTTCTCAGATTTCGAGATAAGAGAGATGAAAGTGGTATTACTTCCAATATCTAGGAAGTTTTGATCATGGAAACAAGTCAAGGTCTCCATCACATCCTTGCCCACAACATCCCAACACTGCTTTAATGCATCTTTAACTTTAGATGAATCAAACAACCTAATTCTATGAAGGTATTTCTGATTCTGAATCTCATCGATGTTATTAATTCCTACTAAACCAACATTTTGTATGTGATTACCATTGAATAATTTTGAAAACAACAAATCCACGTCCCTCTTTCTCTCTCTCTCTCTCTATCATCTTTTGGTAAAAAAAATCTCTTTTTTGGTAAGATCTTTCTTTAATCTCTTTGTCCTTCATAAAACATTTTGATCCTCACTCTTAACACGTTTAACATGATCAAGGTCACTTATTAAGACCTCTTAGCTCTAATGGTTGTTTGACTTTTGATGCGGACAATCAAGCAAGACTTATGTATGTACCACCCCACAAGAGGGCTAGGTTCAAGCTAGCATGTTATGTGGGGCTAATAAGCATACAACATTTTGAGTCCATGTAATAAGGTCAATAGTGCCAAGGTTTTTTTTTTTTTTTTAGAGTAATCACGTCACTTACTTTTAGCCCAAGTTTTTTAAGGTCAATTTTTTTTTTCTTGATTTCAGTATCATTAGAGAGATTATTTAGCTACTTTTCTAACGAGACTAAGATTGTGCAAATTAGAGGTGATTTGGGAAAGTTATAACCAAATTACAAAGGGGTATTAGTGAATGATGGGAATAGTGTTTTTAGAAGGTTATATTTTAGAAAGTCTTTAGTTTTAGTAGTCTAAAGTTTAGGAAAGTGTTATTTAGAAGTCTTTTGAAATTAGAAAGTCCTTATTAGAAGTTTCTTAAATGTTTTTAGCAAGTTTTGATTTTAGTAGTTCTTAGGGAACAAGTTAGATGTTTAAAGTAGTTTCTAAATTAGGAAGTTTCTAAGTTTTGTATGGTTGTAAGCCTATTTAAAGGAACCCCCTCCCCCATAATTTTACGTTGAAGATTGATTAAATAAAGTGTGTTATTGGGTGGTTTCCCAAAGCAGGCATAGGCTGGTCCTCTCTCCCCTCCAAGGATGATGACACTCTAGGCTCCCCTCCTCTCCATCGTGGGTTGTAGCACCCTAGGTGCATTCGTGAGTCCCCTCACCCTCCCCTACTCCTCTCTATTCTTTCATCATCTTCTTCTTTTACTATCCTCTATATCTTTTTTTTCAGTTGCTGCTAAAGCACCCACTATTATTGAAGAGAAAGCTGTTGGATTTTATAGGAGTTGTTGGGCTACATTATTGAAGTATGTTTTGTTGAATTCTCTGGGCACATTAATAGCTGAAATTGCACCCCTTAAGAATCCTTATTTCTCTAATTCCTTTTAAGGGTTTGATCCTCACTTGATCCCCTATGAAAGCCCTGACTTTCCTTTTTGATTCTCCTCTTCCCTCTATCTTAATTTCAAAAGATTCTCCGTTGTTTTTATGCAACATCCATTAAAGAATTTTTAAGTTCCCTAAAATTTCATGAATTGGCAAATCAAAACTTGTTCAAATCCTATGAAATTTTAACCCTATCCCTTTCCTAATGCACTACTAATCTGTAAGTTCCGTACATCTCTGATGCGTTAAAGGGTAATTTTGGATTTTTCTATCCAAAATTATAGAAATACCTTTTTGGGTCCTTTATGCTTCTTTTCATTTATATTAACATCTTTTCTTTGATTTTATTTACTGATTTCTAAACTTTTGTAGTTGTGTTCTAAAATCTTAATTTTTGATTTATTTGCTTCTGCAATTTAATCTAACCATTGGGGCTTGTGGGAATATCTTGCATCAAAATTTGGGCATCTTCTCTATTGTGCTGCATCAACTTTGAACATCATCATTCCATTAACAAGTTTCTTTGGATGATTCATTTGTCCCTCTAAACTCCCAAAGGACATTTTTCATTATTTTGTTTTAATATAGCTCCCCATTTCATTCTACATGACATTAGTTTCTTTGTCCAAATTCCATTTTCCTTCTTTTATCAATTTATGTATAAATATCATTATTTTTTTTTCCATTAGGTTTTACTATCTCGTTCTTTGGTAAGTAATACCTTTTTTTTTTCTTAATACAAACATCTAAAACCATTAACTTAGTTATGTGTCTAGGGCTCTCTCCCAGGATGACCTTGCAGTTATTACATGTTGATTGTTCTATGTTCCTAGTAAGAAATAAGTTTATCTGGCTCTCATTTGATCCACTTGTAAAAGTCAATAAACGTTCATCTCTTTTACAAGATTATACACATTGCAAATTAGCTCATTTCTTTTCCAAATTTGTATCCTCCATTGGCTTTTCCTACATACTCATTTAAGTCCCCTCCTATGATATTATATTTTCCTTCGGAAATCCTTGAATTAAATATTCATGTTCGATGATGTACCAAGGAAAAGATACCAAAAATTGACGTACAATAATTCCCAAGGCCTTAAATAATTTAAAATAAAGGTGCGGAGGCAAAATAAATCAAGAATTGAATTTAAATTCACAAATAGCCAAGAAATCAGAGAATAATAATTTAGTGAAAAAGGTTAGGATGAGAAAGAACATAAAAGAAAGAAAAACCCTAAAAGAGTATTCTTGTAATTTTGGACAGAAAATCCAAAAATTACCAAATATGTCCTTTCTGACACGTTAGAAAATTCTAAAATTTTTATGGCCATTTCTGATATGTTTCAGGGTTCTACATTTAAAATTTTATTAAATTCCAACAAGAATTGATGGGTTAAATCACGGAATTTCAGAAACTTGAAGGTGCACCTATGGAAGAAGAAGAAAGAGGAACCATAAATGACATCAACCTTTGGAGGAGAGATAAACCATACCCATAGCCTACCTTGGGAACACCCAATTCAACAAAATTTTTAATAATTCTTCACTGTCAAATTATAGGGGAGGGTTTGCTTTTAAATAGGCTTACAATCTTAAACAATTAAAAACTTGCTAAAATTAAGAACTTCATAAAATCCTAGACTTGCTAGTCTAAGTTTTCTAAAATATAAAACTTTCTAAAATGTAATTTTTTTAAATTTAAAACTACTAAAACTTGAGAGTTTAAAAATAAAAATAAAACATTATTCCCATTTTTATTGACACTCCCTTAGTAATTTGGTCATAGCTTTTCCAAATCACCTCGGATTTGCGCAATCTTGGTGTCGTTAGAAAGGTATTTGAATAACCTATCTAATGACACCAAAATCAAGCTAAAAGGGGAAGTTTTGACAACATTAAAAATGGGTCACTTGGTTGGAAAGAAATGTTAGGATTTTTAAGGATAAGTCCAGATCTCATGGCGAGATCTTGGTCACTGTCTTTACCCATCTTTTTGAATGGGTCTCCATTAGAGATGATTTTGAGGAGTCGGTTTGGCAGTCCCTGTGGTGTGAGGAGTTGTAATTTTATTTTTGTTGTTTGGTGTTTTCCTTTGTTGTTTGCTTTGTTTATGTTTCTCCTCCTTCATCTGCTTGGTGAAGTTGCTTGTTTTTGTTGTTTTCTTTTCTTTCAATAAATTCTCATTTTACCCCTTAAAAAAAAAAACGGGATTACTCTGGGAAAAAAACCCAACAATTTTTGTGAGCACTATTGACCTTATTACATGGACACATAAAATAAATGTTACTCCCTATAAAAGCCTAAATAATCCCACATAACATGTACACTTGAATCTAGCCCTCTTATGTGGGGGCACACACATAAGTCGCATAATGTTGTCTGCATCATTCTCCTGAGGTGGGAAGAAAATTGATCTCGAATTTTGATGCGGCCACTCTCCATCACAACTTCCAATGAAATGGTTTGGACTCTTCAAAAGTGTTGGACAATGTGGTGGAGGTTCGAAGATTGATGACTCGTATGTTCCTTTATGGATTTGATAGCTTCTTGGACCTTGATCTTGATTTAGTCCGCTTTCAAGTTTTTGCTCGAACTTAAATCTTCTCATGCTTTGGAAAAGTTTGACCTTTGGTGATGATCTATAACATGGTAGGAGGATGAGGTCCAGGTATAGAGTCTTTACAAAAAAAATTCACCTTGATCTTTTTTTTTTGGCCTTTGACTTTTTCTAGACTTCTTTATGGCTTTTAGAATCAGGTTGTGGAACTAGAGATGTATGAATCTAAATTCTTGCTACCTCTTGTTCTGATTTGATCCTTCTCGTTCTTCCAATCTCTTGGTCATATTATCAACGATCCGTCGTACATTATCAAGTGAAGTACTTATAAAGTTATCATTAATCCCACGAAGCCTATGTTGAAGGATATCATGCTGACCTTGGAGAAGCTTGCAGTGGCAATATTCAAAATACTACTTCTGTCTTACCCTTTCCAATCAATAAAGCTCTTGCATGATTTCAGGTTCCCCTAGATACTTGACCATGTTCTCATAACGTTGAAAAGTTTGAGGGTTATGGTAGAGAGTCCAATGATAGTCCTCGAGGGGATCTCCATAACATGTTACATCATGATGTATAACCGTAGGAGCCCAACTAGATAAGAATTAGTTGGAACCTGACTCTGAAACAATACCAAGGGGAAGATACCAAAAATTGATGTAAAGTAATTCCTAAGGCCTCAAATAATTTAAAATAAAGGTGTAGAAACAAAATAAATCAAAAATTGAATTTAAATTCACAAATAGCCAAGAAATCAAAAGATAGAATTTAATAAAAGAGGTTAGGATGAGAAAGAACATGAAAGGAGAAAAGAAAAAACCCTAAAAGGGTATTTTTGTAATTTTGGATAGAAAATTCAAAATTACCAAAATGCCCCTGTGATGCGTCAGAAAATTCTGGAATTTTTATGGCCATTGCTGATGTGTTCCAGGGTTCTACAATTAAAATTTCATTAAATTCTGACAAGAATTGATGGATTAAATCATGGAATATTAATAAACTTGAGGTGCTTTAATGGAGGTTTAAGAGGAAGAAGAAAAAGAAGAAAGAATAATAATGATAGAAAGAAGAAGAAAGAGTAGTATAAAAAGAGAGAAAGTTAAGAAAAAATTAAGAGAGAAGTAGAAAGACGAGAGATATACCTTGAAAAAGAGAGGGAGCTTGCGAGACTGCACCTTTGGACGAAGAAGAGAGGGGAGCCATGAATGACATCAAACCTCGGAGGAGAGATAAACCAAGCCCATGGCCTATGTTGGGAACACCCAATTCACTTAATAATTCTTCACTATCAAATTATTATTATTATTTTTTGAGTGGTAAGAGGAATTACTTTATTCAAGATAGAAAAACAAAAGAAAATACAAAGTATAGGATCACTGGGAAGGTGATGCGAAAAAAGAGAACATAAAGGAAAAGCTCCAACGATACACGAGCTAGATTACAACTCCTCCCTCCACATTGCATACCTCTCCATCTCCTTGAAGCACGGCCCTATAGAAACCCACTCGAATAAAGTATTGTATATGTATACCAAAACTCTCAAGCTCACCTATCAACCAACCTAAAATTAGTTCATTAAAATTTTTTGGAAAAACCCAATAGATTTTAAGATGTGAAAGAAAAAAATCCCATACTCATTTAGCCATGGGGCAATGAATAAAGAGATGACTTACCGATTCCTCTGTCTAACATGCATAGAACACCTTTGAGGGAGGGTTTATCTTTAAATAGGCTTACAATCTTAAACAATTAGAAACTTCCTAAAATTTTGAATTTGCTAA
Organism: Platanus orientalis; assembly: GCA_025762735.1. Taxonomy (NCBI): domain Eukaryota; kingdom Viridiplantae; phylum Streptophyta; class Magnoliopsida; order Proteales; family Platanaceae; genus Platanus; species Platanus orientalis. The sequence continues at coordinate 6,899 of JAOXJP010140221.1, read as the reverse complement.
CCAAGTTGTTTTGCTCCTTTGTTTCTTTTTAATAAAGTCGTTAATTATAATAAAAAAAAATTTTTATAAAATATAAAAATTTATAAAAAGTAATTTACAAAAATTTAAAACTACTAAACATTAAGAGTTGAAAAAAAAACTATTCCTTTTTTTACTAACACCCCCTTAGTAATTTGGTCATAACTTTCCCAAATCACCTCAGATTTGCTCAATCTTGGTCTCATTAGAAAGGTAACTGAATAACCTGTCTAATGACACCAAAATCAAGCTAAAATGATTAGTTTTGACATTTGAAAAAGTGGGCTAAACATCGAAAACGGGATTACTCTGGAATTTTTTTTTGTAGCACTATTGGCCTTACTACATGGACACAAAAAATAAAATTTACCCCCTTATAAAAGCCTAAATAACCCCACATAACATGTACACTTGAATATAGCCCTCTTATGTGGGGGCACATACATAAGTTGCATAATGTTGTTCGCATCAATATTTTCCCTAAAAATGCCTTTTATTGCTTTCATTTAGTCTTACTCAGGGTGCATATACATTAATTATGTTAATTATTTATTTCCCCAAAACCAAGGTTTTTAACTTTGGCCTCTAGTTTATTGAAGTTCATGAAAACATTGTAAAAGTCATGGAATACATGGAAAAGTTGATATTTAACTTAGATCTTCCGGATATGATAGAATAAGCACCAATGCACACCTAGGAATCATGACATAAGCAAGACAACCATCTGTAGTGTTTGTAGGAAACTAATACTCTTGTGACATATGCTATCATGCATGTTTGTAACATTAAAAGTTTAGAAATGATTAAAAAAAACCTTAATAAAGTACTACTTCCACATAGAGTTAAGAAATGATAAATTAACATCTGCACCAAGGAAAGATATTAAAATTCAAACCAAAGAAACGTATTAAAATCCCAACCCCAAACTCAGTACTTCCAATAATGGTACACAAACTATAAATTCAATGGTTGTGTATACCCATACAATGGTTCACATATAATAGATGTTACTTAAAACAAAAATACAATAAGCAATCAGAGAAGCTTTTTTTTTTTAAATAAAGTAATTTATTAAACACCCCTGGAAGAAAAAGATATAGCCGGCATGAGAAATGCTAGCAAGAACAAAGACCAGCCGTGGAGGCTGATCAACATGAAAAGAAACAATGGTCCCACTCAAATATCCAAGAGGTTAGCGAAACATCCCCATTAGAGGAGACATCCGCCCAATCATAAAGTCTGGATAGAGCCTCATCCAACACTTTCCAAGACTGTCTTGAATCCCCTTCGAAGATTCTTTTATTTCGCTCCTTCCATATTGACCACCAAAGGGCTGTTGGAATTAAGATCCAAATTCGCTTACCCATGGGACTCCACTCTAAGCTGCTCTGAGACGACCAACAGCTAAGAAAGTCTCTAATCGATCTCGGCATTGCCCAACGCACTCCAAATTTTGCCAAAAAAATAAGACCATATCGAATACACCCAAGGACAATGGAGAAAAATGTGGTCAGCCGACTCCCCTGCCGAAATACACATGCAACACCAATTAGGGATAATCATCCATTGCTTGATAATCATCCCTCGCAATCAGAGAAGCTTGAAACCATCATCCCAAATATAGAGATTTCCCTTCCAAAATTTCTCCCCTTTTGAAGAGATTCTAAACCTCGGCTATAATTTTCAAAGAGACTTTCAATGCTTCACATTCTTTGTGGAATTCGGGTTCCAAGCAAACAAAAATGGGAGTTTTAACATTGGTGTCCACTGATAGTTATTTCACTGTCATTGGTGTTGAACTTTTATTTACATGAAGTTACAATTTGACTTTGAAGGTTCTGCTTCCTTGCGTTACTAACTTTCGTTGGGTAGGCCATGCATTCAAGCCCACGAGGGGGGCCAAATGTTGGTTCAATCTAGTTACCCCACCTCCTATATTCATTCCAATATGGTTATGCTATCTCCCTTGTGGTTAACCTTCAAGTGGCTGTTTATTCTTCAAGCTAACATCATCATGTAGGTTTAGTTTTCTTGGAGGCGTCTATAGCCAAACGTTTTGGTTATTATCTGTGGTCTAGAGACTTCTAGCTCTTCCTTTTTGTTTTTAACAAATTTTTTTTCTCTTCTTACATCATCATTATTCTCTCTTCTTTTTTTTTTCTTTTCTTTTTTTCTTCCCCGTACGAGACTTCCCCACCTCCCAACCTCCCTTCATTTATTATATCAATTGTCTCTTTCTTACATCATCTCTCTTTCTCTCTCCACTTTTTTTCTTCTCTTTTTTTCTTTTAGGTTTATTTATTTCTTAATTAATGGTTTTCTTAATATAAAAACTAGGTAATAAACCCGTACGAGCACCGGTGATTAGTCAAAATTGTATTTATTGAAATATATAGTGAGATCTAAAAAGAACATAAGATTAATTTAAAAATAATTGAGAAAAATAAATCAAAGTCATAAAATTAATAAATAATGAGACTTCTCAACAAAAAAAAATAATTCCTTAAATTCAAATGTTAATTCCACAACTATGATAATAATTGAGAAGAAATCGATATCATAAAATACATATATAAATAAAATGAGCATTCACTAAAAAGAAAAAAAATAACCAATTCCTTAAATTTTAATGTGTTAAATAAATAAAATGAGACTTCACAAAAAAATAAAGGTCTGGTTTGGATTAAGCCATATAGCCGTACACTCTTGACATGATACAAATCCGACTTGCCAAACACGAATTGTCACCTTGTTGTAGCTTTTTGTAGCACAACAAAAAAGCATGGGTATATTATTGACACGACATGAACCTGACCCGCCAACATGGATTGCCACCTTGCTGTAACTTTTCTGTAACACAGACAAAAAACATGAAAATGTTTGAGAGAAGTATGAGTAGGGGTAAGTGGGTTACTGTTGACTGTGTTTTGAGTCAAAGTGGGTTAACCCGCCTTGGCACGATTACTAAATGGGTTGGGTTTGGATGTGATGAAGAGAGAGAGAGAGAGAGAAAGAGAGAGAATGGAGTGGGGTTGTAAGAGAAGTATGAGTAGGGGTGGCAACGTTTGACATGACCCGTAAACCTAACACGAACCCAACATGAATAAGCGGGTTATTATTAACTGTGTTTTGGGTCAAAGTGGGTTAACCCGCTTTGGCACTGATGGCGAGTCGGTCTTGCGGATTGCCTCTACACTAATCAGATGGTTCGATGGTTGGTCCAGATCTCCAACGAGGTGGGTGCTGCACACAAGCAGCAAAGAGAAGTCAAGAAGCTAGGGCCGACAAGGAGCCGGCTTCTAGCTCTCCGACGGTCAAGACAGAAATACGGGAGGACTATAGTGAGAAGAGCTCTTCCCTTAGGATTTTTTTAATGTCTCATACTTGGAAGACAAAGTGATACTCATATTTATAAGCTCAGCTGGGGCGTATCAAGGTAAATCTCGCATGTCACTCTTACCCCATGTTCTCGCGTGACACTGTTGTCTAGGTTCTTGACCGTGTCTCTCATATCTTTTTTGTCCTTTTCTCAAAGTTGGCAAGCCTATTGTAGGAAATATTTTGCTTAGATAATGGTCTTTAGATAATGCTTATCCTTAGGCTGACTTAGTCAAGACCGTCGTCTTCGATGGTCAGAGTCTCATCAGGGATTAAGGGCCCCGGGATTATTATCGGGATTATCCGGGGTCAAGTAACCGAGGGAACGTTTTGATTCGGGGTTGGGGCTTCGGTTTCAGGTTAGTCGAGGGTCCTAGTCTTTGGTAGTCAGGGTTGTGATCTTTCTAGGGTCATGGTTTTCCCCATCAGTTGCCCCCCATTCCTGGGTCTAGGGTAAAATGGCCCGGGAATGTGAATTGTCTGTATCCATCTGTTTTGAGGTGTCGGGGGCATGTTGTTTCGACTATCGAGGTAGCATTAGATGGGATGGGTGCCAATGATGGCTTCACATTTAATGCATCTTGATAACTGAGAGGGCGTGTCTGCGCAGGGTAGGGGTTAGGTAAAACATTGCATTGTTTTGGATTTCTGGGTTATTGAACGACTATCGTTTAGGAAATTTTAAATTTTGGGGATTCATGTGCTGCCTCGTTTCCCGGTTTCATTTCACTAGCCCTTAAATGGACGACACATGTAGGGTTGGGGACAATCTGGGTTTCCTATAAAAACGCCTTTTATCCCCGTATTGATTTTTTCTCTCATCTCTATTTTTTTGCTTCTAAGGCAACTTCCGATGACCACTGCATTCCTGCAAGCCGCAACTTGAGCCTCTCCGTTTTGGCCATTCATCTCCAGTGGCCTATCCTTGCCTAGGGGATAGCTATTCGTCATACTCCGGTCTTTCTGCACCCGTCTACTCCTAAGGTACTTTTTTTCTTAGGCCACCCATTTTTCGCCTGTTTTTCTTGCCAGTGTTAGGCATTCCTTTTATTTATATTTTCCAGTGTATAAATCACATCTGAAGCTGATGTGGCCACCCCTTGACCTAGGCATTTTTCTACACTCAAATTTTTCTACACTGAGTGTAGAAAAGCCTTGCCGGGTTTTATATGATAAAACCAGTTCTATTATTTATTTATATTTTGATGATAGTAAAGCTATCATTTTTAGTAAATTTCATATGCACACAGATAATTTGGTAACCTACAAAGAAATAGTTTCAAAGAGCAAACAAACTCAGCATATAGTTTTTGAGAAGCCAAAAGAAGTAGGTTAGTAGCTAAATTGATTTTGGTATTGCCTCTTAAGTTAGAAGTCGGGTTTCCAGTCCCCTAAACAGCATCCTCAATAGCTCGTTTTGGGAAATACATTTCTCACAAACAGCACATGTTTGTCAAGGTGTATTTACCAGCTCATCCATGACATGAATTTTCCTTACGTAAACTTGAAGATCTTTATATATATATATATATATATATATATATATATATATTCTCTTAATTATTAAAGGCTATGATTGGTAGCCAAAGCATGGGTTTGATTGGACACAATCTACATTTGAATTTCAAACTTTAATCAAATCACATCACACCCACATTTGTAGCTTATGATAAGGCTATTTAAATTGTAGAGGGTTTTATAATGTAGACGATTTTCTCTACCAAATCATTACATTTTAAATTCACATAGTTTTGAATGTGATATTTCAAGATGGACTCATCCCGAGTCATACAGGTTTGTTTATAAAAAATAGAAATGAGGTCATCTTGGATGCGGTTTTATGTAAAATCATTTCTAATATTTATGTGTATATATTTTTTAAGTTCATTTTCGGTGTTATTCATATGCACTCAGATGCTATGTCAACAAAAATGAAATAGTTTCATTCCAAGCGGCAACTAAACACGGCGTAAATTTCTTGGAAAGCCAATAATTTGATAAATCAAATGGTCAAAGTAAACCTATAAAATGACTTTTGTGATGGATTATTCCTACATGGGACCCATTGTTTACGTGGTTTTCTACCCCTAACGCACACGTTGAGTCTGAAGTCCAACTTAATTAACACGGATCAAATAAGTTTGGTTGTGCATTAAGAGACACCCACCAATACACCCCCGGGATTTGGTACGCCCCAGAACACCTAAGGTCCGCCTATATGTAGGGGCGGACACATGGTATTGAAAAGTGAAAATCATTCCCCCCAATGTCTATCACTTTTTTGGCACCATGTGTTCGCTCTTGCATATGGTTAGAAGTTAGGTGTTCAATGAAAAGGCACACCAAACCCACACCGACCCATACAAGGGTGAGTTAACTCGTCTCTTGCAGCTTGAAGTGTGGCATCATCTACAATGCAACATGTACCCCCAAAAAGTGGTACATTTTGCACTGTAGATGATGCCACACGTTAAACTGTAGTAGACTATTTCAACTTTACAAGGGTGGCTCTAGTTTCTATCCAAGGAAATACTCAGGATCCTCTCCTGCGAAGTTGGAAACGTCTTGCAGTGTAACACTTATTCCAAAAATCAAATCTGGGTGAGTAATGTTCAGTTTTTTAGAGTACGTGTCACACTACAGGCGCATGCATGACTTTAAGTGCAGGATAGGGTCCCGAGGGACAAGGAAAATAGGAGAAGTCTCTTCTATTCATGGAAAATAATAAACTCACGCTGAAGTACTAATCTTTTTGGCCTCAGCTAAACCACAGATTAAACCTAATAATATAATATTGAAATAAATTAATAAATATTATCATCATCATCATCACTATTGGTGCAGTTGTACCCTGTACTAACGCATTTGTTATTGTTAATGTTCACGTACCCCACGAGACCTTTTTTTTTTAATGTCTTCTTCCTTGCAACTTCCCCTTTAGAATCAATCTTTTGACCATAAAGAAAAAACAGTCTCTTTACTTTATATATAGACACAAGACAAATACCAAACCCAATTCACCACCCCATTTCTTCTGGTCCAAAGAATACTCCAACTCCCTTTGCTTCACAATGGCCGGAATTCTTCCCAAATTCACTGCTTCATTCATCTTTTTCTTAACCATCTTCATCTTCTCTGGTGTTGTCGTCTATGGAAAACATCAATCCTTCTCAAGAACCCTACCGCCAGAGGCTATGGGGCTTAAGCGTGAGAAGATAAGCCACCTACACTTCTACTTCCATGACATTGTTAGTAGTCGTAACCCAACTGCCATCAGGGTTGCAGCAGCACCCACAACCAACACATCAGCTACTGGGTTTGGCGCGGTGGTGATGATCGATGATCCATTAACCGAAGGACCGGAGATGACTTCGAAGCTCGTCGGAAGGGCTCAGGGGATATATGCATCTGCATCACAAAGCGAGGTGGGTCTGTTGATGGTCTTGAACTATGCATTCATGGAAGGGAAGTACAATGGGAGCACACTCAGTATACTAGGAAGA
>JAOXJP010140210.1:0-13371 GCA_025762735.1 Platanus orientalis | reverse complement strand
TGTGTGGAAGATGCATGTGTAGAGAAGCAATGGGGCTGTCCACATTAGCATCCTTTGCTTTAGTATATATACTAGCAAATGACCCGTGTAAATACAAGTAAATGACAAATAAAATGAAAATGGAACATAAAAAAGAAAACAAAAGAGAGCATACAATAAACATGAGTGAAAATAAATAAATAAAATATTGAAGATAAAATTATAATAGTAGAGAAAGAACATTGAAATTTATAATATGACCTTAATAACTCATCCTTATAGAAGTCCATTATAATCTTATACCTCTATTTTTGCTCCAATATCTTGTGTAAAGCATAACCTATTTATAAAAAAAGTTAGACAACATTAAATAAAAAAATAAATTATTTATCAAAAGAAAAAACCAATTAAAAAAGGAAAAAAAATGATGAATTGGCAAAAGTAAAGCCTTAATAATATCTAAGCCTATATCTTGGACTAAATACTATGATGGATCATGCAACCAACAACCAATGCATTTTGCTTGTAGACATGGTAGGAACTCATAACAAGTTTTTTTTTTTAATATATAGAAGGGAGATTGAGAGTGTGCTATCTCCTACATAATCTACAAATATTCAATTTGAATATTGACTTGGCCTCAAAAATGATTTTTTTCTAAATTGATTCAATGTCCTTGGAGATCTCTTATATGCTCTCATTATATAGGTAAGTCCTAATTTCTGAATCTACCATGTTCTTATGTATGCAATGTGTTATAATATTCACTTTAAAAATTATAGATGTGATTATCATACTACTTTTATCGATAAACAAAGTTTACTATAATGGGGAACGGATTTTACCATAATGGGGAAGAGATTCACACTTGCCAACTATTAAATATGTGTTTCAATAATTTATTTTCTTTTCAATTTTTTGGTATAGTGTTTCAACAATTTTTAACCATTGGCCAAAATAATAAACAATTATTCACTAAATCCTATGAATGTCCAAGTATTTCATTATAAAAAGCAATTTTGGAATTGATGGAGGTTGAAATAATTAAAATTGTTTAACTTAAAATTCAAAAGAAAAGCCTAGCTAGGTTCTTCCAAACTTCAATTTTTAGAAATGAATCACTCTTAAAAAACTTAAAAATTTTTATGTGATGAAACATTTTTGCACAAAATAAAATAATAACAAACCTGGCAAATGTGAAAGCAAATATTATTGCATGCTATAATTGTGATTCTTTATTATTCACATTTTATTCACTTTTTCTCCTTCCAAATTCTCACCAAGGGGAGAAATATTTAAAAAAAATGTAAGATGAAAATTAGATAAAACTATAAAATATCTTGACTCAATCATTGTGACACATGTAAGTATCTATATTTATTAAGTTCTTTTTAGATATTATACCTTGAAAATTGTTATAAATATCAAAGTTTGGAATGGGAGGTGTCAAACGATTGGAATTTGATCCACTTGCAAATTCCTCATTTGAACTAATATAAAAAAATAAAAGACAAAATAAGAGAAAAAACTTAGGAAAAAGAGAAAGAAGATGGGGAGACTTAGTGCATATATTAAGAAAGAAATCATCAACTCTAGACTTTGTTCTACACAATCTTGGAATCTAAATAAAACACACACACAGAAGAAACACAATAATAGGTGCAAAAGCAAGAGGCAACCACTGAGCATGAAAGACAAAAATAATGCTAAAGATGATCACCATTAAATCACCATTTCATGCTAGGTTTTTCTCTTGTTTGTGAGAGACGTGGAAAAGAATTTAGAGAGAGGAATGTGAATAATTGGATTTTTCCTTTTTAGTAATATATAAAGAGGCTAATTCATTGATAAAAAATCTAATAGTAAAAAGAGTTAACTCAAAGCAAATCAAATTAGAAAGTGCAAAGATAATAATTACTAAAATAGTAAAGTAAAATGATGAAAATAAATATATATCAATCAAAATGTCCGTTGTGAAAATAAATTTGTTTAAAAACCACTCCATCACATTTAAAAGCTCTATCAATCAAAACGTTTAAAAAAAGTACTTAAAACGCCTCAATCACATTTAAAGCATAATATAAATACTAATATATTAGGTAATAATTTTTCATATATATTTAAGAGCAAATTTAGAGAGACATGGGTGAGAAAAAAGAAAAGAAAAAAACTAAATGAGATTAATTAGGGACATTTATAAAGGGATGTTAGAGAAAGAGGGGTGAGAGAGAGCATGTGGGGAGGTGCACTTGTGTACTAAAGCAAAGATGGTATATATATATATATATATATATAATACAAATATTGGAGAGAAGAAAGGCATAGTAAAAATTATTTTGAATATGTTTTTAAAAAAATAAGAATATATTTTAAAGAAGGGAAAAAAAGAGAATGAAAAACTCTTTATTAGAAGATAAATATGGTAATAAATATGTAATGAAATATAAAATTTAATGACATAATAATATATAAATTTATTAGACAAGCTCCATTTTTTGGAAAGTTGGAGGGTGAAAGTCTAAATTCTGAATTTTTCAAGTATTAGTTAAAAATCAAGGATATGTTAAAATGAGTATGGCTACTATGATTTACAATTATCAAAGTATGCAAATATACTAATTTATGCTGACTTCAAATTGTTACTCTTTTTTGAATAAAAGAAATATGTTTTGTTTATTATTTAGAGAATACAAATTAGTTGCAATATACTAGTTATAGATTGTTAGTCTAATCCATATTCTCTTAAACAACATGTATGATTACTAAAAACATAAATTACTGAACTTACTCGGCTAATGATGGCGCGATAATTGAACTAATTACATACCCAGAGCAGCTTTTTAAAGTGAATCTAAGATCAACCTGCAGAAGATTTGGTGCTTCTCGTAGTAATCCATTGCCCTTAAAGTGGATATGTCGGGCTCTTACCATGCCATAGCCTGGATTGACTCCCACTTCTAGGGGATGCACCAAAATATTCCCTTGCGCTACATAGCAATGGAGTTCTCCACCGAATAGCTCTGATGGATTGTCAATGTGCATGGCAAAACTTAAACCAGAAAAATAAAATAAAATAAATAACATAAAGAAAATGAACAACGAGAGATTATCAAAGATTTCATGGTGTTTTCACTTGATTTTTTTTCTTGCCTCTCTGCATGTCTCCATCTCCTTTCAAAAGAGAAGGAGTCGTTGAGAAATGTGTCTAACGTTTCTCCTCATTATAATAAATAAATAAATTATTATTATTGATTTTACATTTTTATAACGTTAGAGACGTTAAGGAAATCAATTGGCTTTCCTTCAACGCACATTATAATCAAATCTTTCATTTAAAGCATATTGCAATTCAATGAAATTTACTTTTTAAACTGTTATTAGATTTGTTTGAATCTCTACTAAACTTATTAATTACAATCCCCGACAAGATTCAAATTGAATCATAACAAAAAATAACTAAAAATGTAAACTAAATCAAATATGCTAAATCAAATAACATGTGCACATTGACAATCCGGAGTGATAGATGCATAGCCATTGATGCCCAGAGACTATGAATTGATCCTTGGAAAAACACCCCACAACCCACGGAAGCCTGGTGGACCTTGGGTCTATGAACTAGACTCCATTACTATGAATCAACTAAGAAGGTTATCCACATCTCTCACTCACAATCATTGTTATTCTATCAGATTGACACTATTTATGTCATGCGCTATACTTGGATGCTCATGAGCACTCTAGAGAATTAGCCCAAGTTCTCATAGGAGGCAGTCACACACTCACACTCAAGTAGGTGGATTCATCAAGTGTGTACTAGAATTAAACACACCATCCATATAGGACTATAGATCTATTATGAGTACTTAAACTCATCGTTATACATTGCAGTAAGCACTATCTGCATCATAGGGAGGGACACAATGACAATGCCAAATAAGTCACTTAATTACTTGTTCTTATCCATATGAACCTACTTCATGGGATCGCCAATCACATAGGTTGGGTTACAATCAGCATCGACTCATGATCTAAGCTTTAGCCCCATCCCCATCGATGTCTCTTCCACCAACCCTCTAGTTAGTAGTTTAGTTAGAGGATTTGGTAAATTTTTCTCTAACTTAATCTAGGGATACAACCCCATCACAAGCTGCCTCACAATATTATGTCTCAGGCGTATATGCCAGTTTTTCCCATTATAGCTTCTACTATTGGCTCAAGCTATTGCAACTTGATTATCATAATGTAGTGACACAAATGGTACCAATCTTATCCATAGAGGAATATCATCCAGTGGATTTCTTAGCCATTCAGCTTCATTTCTTGCATTTTCTAAGACAATGAAATTTGTCTCTATGGTTGACATCGCTTTACATGTTTGTTTAGTTGATTTCTAAGAAATTGTTTCACCTGCTAAAGTAAACACATAACCACTCGCGGATTTCCTATCATTAGAATCCAAAATCAAGTTAGCATCACAGTACCCTTCAAGTACTAGTGGACTACTACTATACTATAGTCCCAAATCTATAGTATCTCTTAGGTACTTAAGGAGTCACCTTATAACAATCCAATGTTGCTCATTCAGATTAGAGGTATATCTACTTAACATTTCTACAACATATGCTATATATGGCCTTGTACTATTGGTTAAATAGGTTAAACATCCAATCACTTGAGCATATTCTTTTTGATCTACTAGATCTTTTCCATTTTTCTTTAGATGAACACAACCATCATAAGGTGTTTTTACTGGTTTCTCATCATAGTGCTCAAATCTTTTCAATATTTTTTCTACATAATGAGATTGATTCAACATCAACCCCTCTTTTGTTTTATAAATTTTAATTCTAAGAATTACATTTGCTTTTCATAGGTTTTTTGTATCAAATTTAGACCCTAGGAAATTTTTTATTATTTTTGACCACTTCTATATTGGTACCCATTATCAGCATATCATCGATATACAAATAAATTATAACACCAGTTTTCCCAGAAAACTTACTATAAACACATCTATCTGAGTCATTAATGGTGTGTCCATTATCTATCAGCGTTTTATCTATTTTTTCATGCCATTGTTTTGGTGTTTGTTTCAATCCATAGATTGATTTTACAAGCCTACATACTTTATTTTCTTGACTTGGAACAACAAATCCTTCAAGTTGGAACATATAGAGTTCTTCTTCCAAATCACCATTTAAGAATGTTGTTTTGACATTCATTTGATGTTCAATTAATTAAATATTGATGCAATAACAATTAATACTCTAATGGTTGTAGTCCTGGTTACTGGAGCATATGTATCAAAATAATCAACACCTTTATTTTATTTATAACCTGAAGCAGCTAACCTTACTTTGAATTTATCTATAGTCCCATCAGGTTCTAATTTCTTTTTGAATACCCATTTACTTCCTATAGCCTTCGTGGCTGGAAGAAGATCTACTAACTCCTTAGTATGATTTGCTAAAATGGACTCTAACTCATTATTAATTGTTTCTTTTTAGAATGAAACATCAAGCGATGTAACTGCCTAAGTATAAGTAATAGGATCTCCATCAATTATTTGACAAATATACTCATATGGTATATTTTTATATTCTAACAAATATGTGATAAAATTATCACCTAAATTTGTTTTTTTTCTAATTCTATTATTTTGCCTAGGTTCTACTTCACTTTCTTCTACTACTTTTTTAATTGTTTCTATTTCACGTAGGTTCTACTTCACTTTCTTCACTTAGCATCACTCGACTGCATTATAGTATTTGCTTCCAATGGGTTGTTCTTCATTTTAAGAACTAAAAATCTATTGGCTACACTATTGTGCGTATAGCCTATAAAAACACAATCACTTGTTTTAGGTCCTAACTTCATTTTTCTCAGTTCAGGTAAACCTACTTTAGTTAGACACTCCGACACTTTCAAGAATTTGAGATTAGACAGATAGACTTTCCACATTTCATAGGGTGTCTTGCTTGTCCTTTTATATGAAATCATATTTTGAATATGACACATACAGAGAATAGCCTCCCCCCACATGTTTAGGAGTAACCTTGAACTTGTTAACATGACATTCAACATCTCTTTCAACGTTCTATTCTTTCTCTCTGTCACCCCATTTGATTCAGAGGAATAATGTGCAGTAGTTTCATAAACTATGCTATGTGACTCACAATAACCTCTAAATATGTTAGAGTCATATTCACCACCTCTGTCAATTCTAAGTTTTTTTATCTTCTTTCCTAATAGGTTTTTTATCGTATTTTTATATTTAACAAATGATTCTTCTATCTCATCTATGTTTCTTAACAAATAAAGAGTTATGAAATAAGAATAGTCATCTATAAAGGTTATATAGAACCTTTTTCCTCCTCTTGTTTCTACATTTTCAAGATCTCCTAAGTCACTGTGATTGAGTTCTAATAACTCTATTTATCTTTCAACTAATTTAAGTTTCTTTTTCACATATTTTGATTCTACACATACTTCAGATTTGTATGTGTCATCATCTATTAACCTTAAAATTAACCCTAATTTTTTTATTCTTTTAATATATGTTATTCCCACATGTCCTAGTCTACCAAGCCATACTTTAGGTGAATCTAGAAAGTAATCAGAATAAGATGCATTATCTTTTATTATCTCAGCAAAATTCAATACAAAAAGACCTATAGTACAATAACCTTCTTCGACAAAGATACTATGTCATTATGACTCAAAGGTTAGCTTTACCTCAATCCTGTTCAATAGTGAACCAGAAATAAGATTGTGTATCATTTCATGGACAAAAAAGACATCAACAAGTTCTAGAATCTTTCCAGAAGTTAGTTTTAACTCCATAGTCCCTTTTCTTATGACAGAAGAGGAATTCAAATTCCCTATATACACCTTTTCTTTAGCTACAACTGGCTTGTAGGTCTTGAAGGCATTTCTATCATAGCACACATGTTTAGTGGCACCCGTGTCCACTACCCAGTCCCTATTGTTTTCTACATAGTTCAATTATGTGACCATCACAATGATCTTCTCCTTTTTTTGGTTCGGTGACGTGTATCTTTGCACCTTTCTGCTTGTTCTTTCTTGTTCTACAAAATGCTGCTTTATGGCTTGGCTTTCCGCATTCAAAGCAATTTCTTATCATCTTTTTGTCCTTGATAAAGTTCCTTTTGAACTTTTTAGTGTTCCTTTTGAAGAAACTCTTTTTTATTATTCTTATTATTGACTTCTATTTCTACAATATTTGAGTGGGAAGACAATTCTTTAGCTTTATCAGCCTTCTCTTTCAACCTATTATTTTCTTCTGACTTGATATTTATAATTAGTTCTTCAAGAGACAATTACTTTCTCTTTCGTCTCATGTTGTTTTGGTAGTCCTTCCATGAAGGAGGTAGTTTATCTACAAGAACTCTAGCAACGAACCAATCTGACTGAGGTATCCCATCAGCTACAAACTGACTTACCAAAATTTGGAACTCATTTATTTGGGAGGTTACTCCTTTATTGTCATGTCTCGAAACTCACACATGAAAATCAGAGTATAATAAAATAAACGCACGTGCGTGACATCACGAATCTTAGAGTATGACATTGCTCTTTCCTTGCAGAATGAGCTCTTATCTTAATTGCAATGTGTAAAAAAAGTTCTTTATTTTTTCCAATTAAATATCCTTAATTACCAAAAAATTTGCAGCAGAAACATAATGTAAAGAAACATCCAGCATCATCAAGTGCAACGGAATATAGAATTGCATTCTAAACTACGCAAGGGAAATATAACTAACATCATTAACATCCATACTGAACTACATTCTCTAAAATAAATAGTATCAACATACGGGGGCACTATACTAGCCAATAACAAAATAGTCTCCAATAGAACCACCAATATTTCATATAAGTCATAACTCAATAATCCATGTATCATACATGAAGTATGCTAGAAATAAAATGAATAGAAAGAAAGTAGATGAAATGGTCATTTCATCCCATGAACCATCTCTCAGAACTGAACCTGCTGAAGATTCCGTGTTATAGGGCACCATCTGAAAGGGTGTTAAAAACATGAGTAAGATATAAAGCCAGTGAGAGAACATAAATAATGACCCATGGAATAGATCGAATGTGCACGAGTAAGGATTGATACCAAATTAGAATAGGTGTAATGTATAAGAGTCAAACTAACCATAATAATAATCAAAATCTAATAAAGGTGCAGAAGTAATAAGTCAAATCAACAAGATTCCATAATTGAAACAAATAAAGTGTGGCTCATAAGGAAAGTGCAACATGTAGTGTAATGTTTTCTTCAAAATACTCATACATAAGTATGTCTTAGCACCTTTCAAATAAGTTGCCTTAGCTAATAGATTTCAAAACCAGATGCATGCTCATGGAAGCTCAATACAAGTCTTAAACTCACATAATCTATGAAGGGTTTCTAACAAAACACACATCGGATCAAATCAACTTAACCCTTGTAGGGTTCTTGAACCAAATCTTGTCAAAATACCTCGTATAAAATCCAACGGATTAGCCCACATAGGGCCTCTAACAAAACTAATATCATATAACCCATGCAAGGTCTCTACAAAACTGAAATCTCATATAACCCATGTAGGGTCCCTGACAGAGCTGAAATCTCGGACATAAATGGTGCGAAACTAGTGTTGTCTTCACCTATTAATGCCACTGGGTGATTGGGTCTAGAAATGGATCATAAGACTAATATAGCCTGTAAAAATCCCCCAAGGCATCAAGGGTTAGCCTGTAAAAATCTCACAGAACATCAAGTGTTAGCCTGCAAAAATTCCCTAAGGCATCAAGGGTTGGTGGGAAACTAGTGTCATCTTCACATACTATTGTGACCCAATGATTAGATACTTGAAAGGGTCATAAGATCAATAGAGCCTTAAAAAAAATCCCTAAGGCGTCAAGGGTTAGCTCGCAAAATTCTCCTATGACATCAAAGGTTAGTGGATAATTACTGTTGTCTTCACCTATTAACGTCACCCTGTGATTCGGTCCAAAACAAAATCCTTGAAGTCAGAATGGTACTTTGAAATCCATGCATATATAAAGTAATATGTAATTGCATAAGGATACAATGCAAGATATGTCTATGTAACAAAACTCATTTGTGAAATCATGTAAAACTCATGCTTAAAACTAAATGAAAAGTAATAGCTCACACTCACACCAAAATCAAATGCTCAGAATTCCTCTTCTAACTTTCCAAAACCAACAATAACATAAAAGTTACCAAACAAGTCATATGGATGTAATGGTATTAATATGAAGTTCGTCAGATCAAATGTACGTGGAGACAATCAAGTGAGAGACATAACAATAACATTAGTGGCTAACTAACATATGAAATAGAATAAGCAACAAGACTTGGAGCTAATTAAATTAAGAAGAGACTAATAAACTAACAATAATGATGTGAATAGAAATATCAAGTATGGGGAAATCAAGGCAAACAATAAGCATAAAGAGTAGTAATCATTTTTTCCTTTAAATTTTGCAAGGATCCAACCTTATTACATTTAATTATAAAGAGAAACTTAAGATTTCAATGAATCTATAGTGGTAGAGTAAAGAAATGATTAAATCTTACATAAAACATGCCCAAATGTGAATAGATCTAGTAATACCCATATGGAGTTCAAAATTTCTTACAAAGGCTTCTACCAAGGCATAATAGAAGAAGTCACTCCATAGAATTTATTAGAGTCATCAAGCATACATAGATCTAACAAGAAGTGATGGGATTCTGTAATCTCACCCAAAATGACAGTAAAAAATAGAGGAAGGTGTAGAAAAAATAGATAAGTAAAACAATAAACTTAGGAACTCGCGAATCCTCCATGAATTTAGTGTTTTGATGAAATAAACTCACTCAACTTCAAAGAGAATACAATAATAATGAAGAACAAATTGATATTTCATCCAAACTAAAGATTACAAATGAATGAGAAAACAAGAAACCAAAAGGAGTAGCTCATCATGTATGAAAACTCATAGAATCTCATAAATCTAATAGTCAAATGATGTAAACTTGCCAAACCTCAAAGACATAACAATCAAATGATAGAGAAACCAAAATGCTAATCAAAACAAGGAATAACCATGAAGAAAATAATAGGAGAACACAGGAGTAGCACATCATGTATGAACACTCACTATTCTTGCTTTCTTCCTTGTTCAAGATTTCTACTCCTCCAAAACCTCATTTCCTTTACTTCTATCATCTGTTAACTATATAGAACTTGAAAATCTAAGAGAAAAATGAGCTAATCTAGTGGATTTTCAAAGTTTAGAGTGAAACTTGTCCAATTAGAGAAGAACTCTCTCTTCCTCTCGCAAGCTTCTCTAATCCCCCCAAACTTTTACTTTTTTGTTCTAAATGACCTAAATGAGGGTTTAAAGGTGTTATAACTCGTCCAAGATGAGATCCCACATGTGTGGGGGTCCAATGGGTGAAAACCATATAAAAATGGCATAAAAATGAAATTTATAGAATTTTCAGCATTTCCAAGTGATTAATCACAAATCATCAAAAAAGTTTTGAGGGCTTGGCCCCTTGTTTCGTGACTGATCAGGCCAAAATCATGGTTTCATGATCGATCACGGCGTGATCCATCATGCGATCCATGATCGATCACGCTTCTCCCATAAAATCTTACACAAACACTCTTTAGTAAAATGACCATAACTTTCTCTGTAAAACTTTTAATTACAAACCATTTAATATTGGAAAGTAGATTTGAAGACCTTTCCAATGAGGTAAAGCCCAGACCTATAAAAAATGGACAGGGTTGGTTCTTGAAGAAGGTGAGAAAGGTGAAAGAAGAACAAGTCGGGAACAAGATGTATAGAAAGGCTCCTTCAATCAAGTCGGGAACAAGATGTATATAAAGGCTCCTTCAATCTTGTCCCGGTGAGCACGCATAATTTTTCCTCTTCCTTGAACTCTTGGATCTTTCTTGGATCCGTTGTTGTTTGATTTTGTCGACATCATAAAAATTAGCAGCTACACTAGGTAGCTCCCATCGCTTCGACAATCCAGAGTGCTCCTATGTCTTGTACTCTAATTCACTCAAGATTGGTGCCAGCATGTTCAATAATTTACATAAAATATGTAATCAGGATAACTTTCAAACTTGATAGGTTCGAAACTCAACTTGGGTTCCACACTTCTAAATCAATTTAAATGGTTCTTAAACCACTCTAAGATTTGTCTAAAATATGTGTAATGAAAAAATACCCTTACATGTGTTAAATAACCTTTTTGTCCTTTAAGTGTAATGCAGGTGTTACATTTATCCTCTGTCATCTTGAAGTCCAGGAAGTTGGCAATAAAGTATTTCTTATTGCCTTCATCTTCAAACTCATACTTCTTCTTTAATAACGTCCAAACATCTCTTGCATAATTATCCATGTAGTAGTTGTCGTACAACTCACTAGACAAAGAGTTCAAGATAGCATTCAAACAAATTTTATTTGTCTTGTTCCAATTATAACCAGATCCTGATCTTGTAAGTTCGTGTTGATCTTCAAGTTCTTGCATTATAGGTTCAAACAACACATATGCCGCATTAGCCATTTCTAACAGAAAGAAAACCTTTTTTTGTCACCTCTTGAAATATATTCCATTGAAGGGCTCTATCTTGGATTCATCTGGGTTGGTATACTCCATTTTCAGGCTGTGATTTCAACCAAGATAATTTTGTCAGCCTTCAAGAAATTTTGATTTAAAAAAAAATAAATATCCAGCTAAAAGCTTTATCGTACAACTTATGAATTTATACCTATTTTCATTTTCATTTTTAAATTTATTTTATTTAAGTGTTTATAATTATGTATAATTCGTACAAATCTCTACTATCCAAATCTACTAAGATTCAGATTGTCCACTATTTAAAATATAGGATATTGTTTCTCCCCTTTTTTTAAATTAAATTTCTAGTCTATACAATCTGGACAAATCACAACTTAACAACCTAGTTCAAATTCAAGTCAACAAAAACATATTATCACTACCTTAATTTGTAGTGTTAACTGAGTACTTACAAATTTATGGAAATTTCAAATTTTAATCTAACACTACACTCATAACTTTATTTATTTATTATTTTTAAGTATTAGACATAAGCAGTAAAGACTTGGAAATTTAAAATTTCAAATCTGCCACAAACTTATTCTAAAACAAAGTACCCATAATCTATCCACTTTAAGATTGAAAGAAATTCATAAAATATGTTTCTTGAAGCATATAGAATAAGTTTGAATTCCCATTTTTTCAAGTATTAGTTATAAATCAAGGACACATTAAAATAGTACAACTCTGATTTGCAATTATCAAAGTATGCAAATATACTAGTTTATGCTGACTTCAATTGTTACTCTTTGTACACTCTTAATTTCTTGAATAAATGAAACATGTTTTGTTTATTATTTAGAGAATACATACTAGTTACAATATACTACTTACAGATTGGTAGTCTAATCCCTATTCTCTTAAACAACATGTATGATTACTAAAAACATAAATTATTGAACTTACCCCGCTGATGAGGGTGCAACAATTGAACTGATTACGTACCTAGATCAGCTTTTTAAAGTCAATATGAGATCAACCTGCAGAAGATATTGTGCTTTTCATAGTAATCCACTGCCCTTAAAGTGGATACGTCAGACTCTTACCATGCAATGGCTTGGATTGATGCCCACCTCTAGGAGATACACCAAAATACTCCCTTGCTCTGCACAATAATGGAGTTCTCCACCGAATAGCTCAGACGGATTATTGATGTGCATGGAAAAACTTAAACTAGAAAAATAAAATAAAATAAATAATAGAAAGAAAATGAACAACAAGAGATTAGAAGAGATTATATGGCATTTTCACTTGATTTTTTTTTCTGCCTCTTTACATGTCTCCATCTCCTTTTATAAGAGAAGGAGTCGTTGAGAAACGTCTCTAACGTTTTTCTTCATTATAATAAATAAATAAATAATATTTATTGATTTTATGTTTTTTTAAAATGTTGGAGACGTTAAGGAAATCCGTTGGCTTTCCTTTAATGCATATTACAATCAAATCTTTCGTTTAAAGCATATTAGAATTCAATGGAATTTACTTTGTAAACCATTATTAGATTTGTTTGAATCTCTATTAACCTTATCATTTATTGAGGGTGGTTAAGAAAATTCATTTTCTATCTCTACAACTTTTCACACAATTAAACATGAAGAAAGTTGAGAAATTAGAAAAGTTAATTTACCCTTCTATAAAATTTTCTACTTTCTATCCAATCAAATAGAGCCAAAGAGTTTATGTTGAAGATTTCATATTTCATACCAATTGTATTTCATAACACCTGT
>JAOXJP010140209.1:0-27368 GCA_025762735.1 Platanus orientalis | reverse complement strand
CCCTCTCTCCTGCATCCCATCTCTCTCTCTCTCTCTCCCTCTTCCTCCCTCTCTTCCTCTTTCTCTCTCTCCCTCTCTCCTGCACCCCCTCCTCTCTCCCTCTCCAATTTTTTTTTTCAAATTTTAGAGTTTTTTTTTTCAAATCGGCGACCTGTACCAAGCCGAACGCCTTTAGGTCCGTTCGGCGTCATGATGCCAAACGCCTTTACGCCCGTTTGGCGTCATGATGCCGAATGGGCCTACAGGTGTTCGGCATGCTGAACAGACCACCGATTTGAAAAAAAAACTTTAAAAACTGAAAACAAAATGAGAGAGAGAGAGAGAGAGAGAGAGAGAGAGAGAGAGAGAGAGAGAGGAGGGGGTGCGGGAGAGAGGGAGAGAGAGAAAGAGGAAGAGATAGGAGGAAGAGGGAGAGAGAGAAAGACGAAGGAGAGAGGGAGGGGGTGGGGGCCATCGCCAGAGGGGCCACTGCCGTCACAGGAGGAGGTGAGTTGCTGCCAGAGGGGTGGGGTGTGGGATAGAGGGAGGGATATTTTAGGTAGGAGAGAAGATTGGGGAGGGGGTATAAAAGAAAAAACAAAAAAGGGGAGGTGTGCTTATAAAAATGTGAGGTGCGAATATAAGCTCCCTAAAATAAACACTTTTTTTATTTATATTTAAGCTCATAATTCATTACAATTTATTTTATACTTAATAATCTTTTATCTTTCAGGAGCAAAACCACCTTCGTGCTGTTGCTATTCTTATGACCATTGTAATGATTATTGCCATTCTTTCATCTATAGCTATTGTCAGACGCATCCTTATGGCAACATCTGTCCTAAAGGCAAGTATATTTGTAATAATGTTCTATGGGAAAGATGGAAGGTACTTGATAGGTCAAATACTTGAATCTAGGGATATTTTAACAGAGAATACTGCATGATGTGGGTGTAACTGGATGACCATGTGATGGTGCTGGCCAAGATGACTCTTATGCCAATAATTTACCTTGATCAGATGGAAAATTCTGAAAATCAGATCACATTCTTTTGGATGGTCATGAAAGGAATATCGTGAGTTGTCTAGAATATAGGTTCAGACAATGATTATGACTATCCAACTGGCCAATGTTTTGTGTTGGAGGACTCAGCTTAATTATATTTGCTTCTTCTCCTGCATGTATGGTGAATTGGTGATTATGCTGTTATGCAATTGGTAGACCATATTTGGTGTTGACATTTTTGGGTACCCTTATTCCCTTGTACAAGAAATAGAATCCCCTAATTCAGTTCTACAAATTTATTTATTTTTTCATTTCAAAGTTTGTTTAAGAGGGGTTTAAATGCTAGTTGGTTTAGAGAGATTAATGTACTCTGTTCACAGGTTGCTGCAAAGGTCATAGGAGAAGTTCAGGCTCTCATAATTTTTCCTATCATACCATATACTATCCTTGCGATATTTTACATGTTCTGGTTTTCGGCGGCTCTCCATCTGTTTAGCTCTGGCCAGATCCTCCAGAATGACTGCAAGTCCAACTGTTGTGCATACAATCTTGAGTCTAAGCGAGTGATCTGTGATCGTTGCTGTGGTTATAGCATCCATTATACTCCTCATATCACGATTGCAATCCTTTTCCACCTGTTTGGATGTTATTGGGCTACGCAGTTCTTTATTGCGTGTTCCTCAACTGTGATTGCAGGATCTGTTGCTTCATATTATTGGGCTCGTGGTGAAACATCGGTAAGCTAATATATACATGAACACCACAAGCATGCATACATATTGTATTTACAATTTTGAACTAAACTCACTGTCAATATGTGCCAAGTTAGAATTGATCGGCGACTTGGTTGAGTTTTTTAGGAGTGAAAGTCTTTAATTAATTCATCTTCCTAATTTTGAGATGTCTAGTTACTCAGTTGAGGTTTCCAGGAACTTTTTGAGCTTTTCTCAATTTAGCTCTCTTTTTCCTCGGGTGAGCAGTCTATGTAACAAGGACCTGATCATTTGTTTGTGTCCAACATTGATGCAAGGTGTATGGCACTCCAATTTAAAACAGAGACATGTCCATACTTTTTTTTTTCTTCTCTGAAAGGTAGTGAGACAGATATCTTTCAAACAAAAGAGGAAAGAGGAAACAAACGCTCACCTGGGGAGTGAACCAAACAAAAGCAAGTCAAATACAAGAAAGGCAGAAACAAACCCTGACCCAAACAGCCCGAAAAATTCAATCATCCCTGGTCCACAAGGACAACAAAAAACTCTCATCTAGTTTATTTTGATGAGAGACATTTCTAACATTATTAGTTCCCGTAAGTGTACATTGTAATATAAGAGTGTACATGGAAAATTATATGATGTTATACTAGTAAAAGCTTAAAAATTAAGTATTTGGTAAGTTTTGTCTAAATAAAAGAGCCCACATGTGTTTGACAGGTGGATACAGCTTGTGTTCAACTTGGCCAGATTTCTGAAAATAGATTATCCTTTTTATATAGTTTACGAACTTGGAAATCAAGTCACTGCCAATGAGTGCCAAGTTGAAGTCAATGAACAACTTGATTGAGTCCTTTGTCAAGTTTTCAAATGTGAAAGTCTTGCATAAAATTGTTGTTTGGTATGCTGTATAAAATAGAGAAAGAGAAGAAGTGAAACAAGAGAAGAAAAGAGGGGAAGTATGAAGAGAGAAGAGAAGAATCAGAAGACAAGAGGAATAGGGGCTGAATGTTGTGTGGAGAGATTAGGGATCTCTCCATTTGACTGAATCTTATTAATATTAGATGTATAAAGTCCAGAATATCCCTGGTATATACACAGCTGTATATACCCTAACATGTAAGCCCCTTATTAATACCCTCATTCTTGGGACATTTGTGTATCCCCCATACTGTTCACATTCCCCTTCAAGCTGACATGCATGCATTATGCATGCCAAGCTTGGACACGATAGCACTAAACTGAGGTGAAGATAAACCCTTAGTAAAAATATCAGCAAGTTGGTCTCTTGTTCGTACATATGGTGTGCAAATCAATCCTGACTGAAGCTTCTCTTTAATGAAATGATGATCAACCTCAATGTGTTTTGTGCAGTCATGCTGCACCAGATTATGGGCTTTACTGATGGCAGCATTGTTATCGCAATAAAGGCTCATAGGTTCTCAAACATGGAAGCCCAAATCTAGAAGCATACCTCAGATCCACAATTCAGAAATACCATTAGCCATCGATCTAAATACTCATTTGGCACTTGAACGAGCAACCACTAGTTGCTTCTTACTCCTCCACATAACCAGATTTCTACCAACAAATGTGCAATATCCCGAGGTTAATCTCCTATGTGATACTGATCTGGCCCAATCTGCATCCTTTCGTATAACAACCCCATGCTTGGATTTCGTTTTAGGTACCTCAAGATTCGGTAAACAACTTCTAAGTGTACAGTTGTAGTGTATGCATAAATTGACTAATAAGGCCAACTGCATAAGATATGTCAGGTCTAGTTAGAGAAAGATAAATCAACTTCCCTACCATCCTCTGGTACCTTCCAACATTAATAAGTCGTTTACCATCATCTTTTTTAAGCTTGCAATTAGGATCAATTAGATTATCACATAGCCTATAACCCAGCATACCAACATCATCAAGAATATCTAATACATACTTTCGTTGAGATAGAAACACTCATCTTTTTGAGTGAAGTACCACAATCCCGAAAAAATATTATAGTGGACCCAAATCTTTTATTTCAACCTGTTGGCTTAAATACTTGTTCAAGTTCTCTTTTCACTAAAATCATACCCTATCGCCACAATGTCATCAATATATACTATAAGAATGTATGATTTGCCTACACATGCTCTTTGTGATTGTTTTAGCCCATAGAGCACCCTCTTCAATTTGCACACTTTGCCTTTTGCTGTGGAATGTTGGATTTGTGGAGAAGGCTTCATATAGAATTCTTCTGGTAAGTCACCATAGAGGAATGCATTTTTGACATCCAATTATAATAAAGGCCACCCTTTATTCACTACCACTAAAATCAAGATTCATAATGAATTCATCTTAGCAACTCATGTGAATGTTTCTTTATAATCTATACCATAGGTCTGGGTATACCCTTTTGCAACCAACCATGCTTTATATCTATCAATTGTTCCATCTTTTTTCAACTTGATTGTAAAGACCCATTTGCACCCAATTGCGGTTTTTTCTCTTTGAAAATTAATCAATTCCCAAGTACCATTCTTTTCTAATGCATTCATTTATTCAATCATAGCCTCTTTTCAGGGTTTTTGGGGTAATTCTTCAGATACACTACGAGGAATAGAAATGGAAGACAAAGTAAATGCCTTGCTCTTGGGTGAGAGATAATCATAGAACACAAAATTTGTAATTGGGTGTTGGGTGCAAGTACGAATACCTTTTCTATGAGCAATAAGATGTAAGTCAGATAATAGAATGGGATTACCTTGTTTAAATGATGGTGAAGAAGATTCTGGAGGAGTTGCATGAGGAGTTAGGACTATCCCTTTCCTTCGTACATATACTTGTAGATCCTTTAATGTGTCACCTCCATGCTC
Organism: Platanus orientalis; assembly: GCA_025762735.1. Taxonomy (NCBI): domain Eukaryota; kingdom Viridiplantae; phylum Streptophyta; class Magnoliopsida; order Proteales; family Platanaceae; genus Platanus; species Platanus orientalis. The sequence continues at coordinate 22,806 of JAOXJP010140209.1, read as the reverse complement.
CCTTGGAGAGATAGCTCTCTCTTGGACATTTGAATTTTGTACATTATCCTCCCCCTGAGCATGATTTTCACCTTTCCTACATTGATCACTATGTTGACCACCATCGTCAAAAAAATGAGGAACTGGATATGGGAACTCATCATCATCATCATCACTAATGTTTCCCTCCGAGGATGAGACCGACTAAGAGAAGATGACATCAAGAGAGATCAACTTCTCCTGAGAAGAAGGATCATAGCATTTATAGCCCTTTTGATTGGTAGCATAACTAGGAATACACATTTTAAGGCTTTAGGATCCAAATGATCATCCTTAGGAACATGCATACACACCTAAAAACTTTAGGAGGGAATGGAAAATTGAGGAGAAGTGGGAGAAAGAATATGTAAGGGACACTAGAAGTCAAGAACGTGAGTGGGAAGTTGATTGATGAGGTAGGCTGGAATTAGAAGTACATTAGCCCAAAACACTTTAGGAACTTCCATTTGAAAAAGTAAAATACAAGTAACTTCCAAGAGATGGTGATTTTTGCATTTGACAGTGCCATTCTACTCTGAATTATTTGGGCATGTAGTGTGATGTATGATACCATGTGCAGCCAAATAGGAAGAACAAGTGTGATAAACGTATTCCCCACCATTGTCGGAATGAAGAATTTTAAGTTTTGTATCAAATTCAGCTTTAACCATTTGTAAAAAAATTGAAAGACAGAGAATACCTCTTTTTTTTTTTTATTTCATTAAGTACACCCAAGTAGCCTTGGAAAAGTCATCAACAAACGTGACAAAATAACGAAAACCAAATAGTGAAGTAATTGAGGTAGGTCCCCACATATCAAAATGTACCATACTAAAAGGAGAAGTACTTTTATTATTATTCAAGGCATAAGAACTATGACAATGTTTAGCTAACTCACAAACGTCACAAGAAAGTTTTATAAAAGAAAAAGAAGAAAAGAACACAAATAATTTATTTAAAGTATAAAGAGGGATGGCTCAGTCGATGGAGCCAATATAATAGCTATGATCAATTTCCACAAGTTGAAACTGAAACTGGTGATTGCAACTATTGAATTGGGATGTTGTATGTGAATAATCATCAAGTTGGTATAGTCCTCCGCCCTAATGTCTCCTACCAGTAATCTTCTTCGTCACCAAGTCTTGAAAAAAGGCAAAAGGAAAGGAAAAAAGCGACACTACAGTTAAGTGATTTGGTAAGATTACTAATAGGCATCATGTTTAAGGCAAGATTAGGGACATGAGGAATAGAAGATAAACTCATGGAAGGAGTGACTAAGATGGACCCTTTTCTAGCAATGGAGGATAAGGAACTTTATGTTGTTCACACTTTATGTTGACTAGAACAAACACTATAGGATGAGAACAATGTAGAATTATCTGTCATGTGGTCTGAAGCACCTGAATCAATGATCTAGGAAGGACTAGATGTAGAGACAGACATTGAAAGTAGAAGCGTGTCTACTTGACTAGGAAAAAGAGGAAGTGGATGCAGTTGGAGCAATCTTATGCCAAGCCATCATACGTCTAAGAGTTTCCATCTCCTCCTTAGTAAACTTGGGGCTACCTGTGTCACCTGTATATACGAGTGCCTGAGAATCTAAAGAAGTAACATAATAAGCATTAGGGAGACCTCCTCTGTCACCTCAAAAGCCACCACGAAGATCACCCATGCCCTCATGTGGGGGAGTTTACCATGCAGATCCCAACAATTCTCATTTGTGTGGCGAAATTGTCAAGTTGATTATGGATTCTCATAATCAGGAGAGACGATGAGGCGTTTCTTGAACATTGAAGCTAAGTCATTTGAGATCTGGTTTGAAGATCTCGAAGGACCTGGGTTGTTTACCGTAACGGAAGGAAGCCAAGGAAGACGACATAGGGTTTCTTTCGATGTTGAGCTATGTAGAAATCTTATCTCCTTTCTAAACAAAGCTAGGTTCCACGAATAAGGAGGTGCGTTTTCAAGAGTCTCTATGCTCACAAAAACCCACAGTGTTCCTAATTAGAGGATTTAATAAATGGGGATGTTTCGTAAAGCTTACTGAGTGGAAAGTTGAGCGTAAGAGTTTCTTCATTGTGATTCCAGGGGATGATGATGGCTTGGGTTGGTCGAATTTTGGTCTTGTTTTCCAGCAAATGCTTGATTTCAAGAAAAAGGCTGTTAAGCCTCCCACGGAGTTTAAGGCTTTTCTGCCTAAGAAGACTCCTCTTATTAGGGAGGAGAATGGTGTGGTTGTGAGAGGGGGACCTAACAGATGGGAGCTGGCCCTGGTTTGTGATATATGGGGAACCAAGGCGGAGTGGTCTGCCGCTAATGTCACCTTGACTCAGGTAGGGAAAACAGGGGGCCTTGTTGAGTTGATTCCGGTGGGATGGCCATTGAACCGTGCTATTTGGTTCCCTAAATCAATGGTGGAAAGGGAGCGAGTGCTTGGTGCTGGCCCTATCGATTTTGGTAAAGGGATCCTTACTTTTAGAAGATGGGCGTCAAACTTGATCTCTCTACCCCCCGATGCTTTGTCCGGGGTGAGGTGGGTCAAGGTTTGTGGTCTTCCACCTTCCCTCTGGACTTGGAATATCTTTAAATTCGTTGGTGACCTCTGTGGAAGATTTAGAGAGACGGATTCCATAACTAGCAACTGGAGGGAACTAACCTTCATGCATTTAAAGATTGAGGGGGCAAACCTTAATGAGATCCCTAGAGTTCTCTCCATTAAGGTGCAAGGACTGTTGTTCCCGTTAATTGTGGAAATAAAGGGTCTTCGAGTTCCGGCAAGATCCTTGGAAGAAGACGATTTGGCAAATGACCTTTCTGATCCTGATCAAGGGTTTTTCTTTGAGTAGTTCCTAGGGACGATGAACTAATTCGGGAGAGTTTTATTACTGGCGCAAAGCACTGTATTAACCCCCAAATAAGTGGGCGGAACTTTCGAATTTGGGGGGACGTCTAGGGCCCATGTTGATGATGGACTTGGACTGATTGCTCATGCTCATGGGCTTGAGACTGGTGGGCCGCACCATACCTTGAAATGGATTCCTAGAAAGGCCTAGACCAGCTCTTTTAACCAAACCAATTTCAGTCTAATAGGTGAAGGGTTGGGTGAAGCGAGTAGGCCTAGCTTGATAGGAAGGAATGGTCTGAGTTCTTTTTTGTTGGGGAGGGGAGAAGGAGAGTTGCCTGCTTCAGTCCTTAAGGCTCCGATTGAGGTGGAGTCGGAGGGAGATGGTGGGCTTGCGAAATTAGGTCTTCGTGATGAGATTGATACCATCTTTGAGAATGCTTGGCCGGCATGTATTCTTTCAAAAGATGATGCTGTCTGATTTTGCCAAGGATTTGGGTTTTGCGGCAGATTCTTCCGAGGGATTGTCGGGTGATTTGGAGGGTGTTGACAAATCTCCAATGACTAATATGTTGGTACGTAGAGCCCTAGGATGGGATCCTCTTCAATCGACGTCTGTGGGCTTGAAGCTGAGGCGATAGGATGGCTAGGGGACAACGAGCGATCTCCGGATGCTGAACCTGCTGAAGGGGAGCTTTATGTTAGACGCTTTGAGCATGGTATCGTGTGTGATGTGGCTACCTCCCCTGATCCTTCTAAGAACGAGTTTCTTTCTCAAGAAGGGGAGGAAAATGAAGATGATCGTCAAGAGGAGTTTTATGATTCTTTCAAGTAGGGCTTCGTCAATCTAGTTGAGTCCTCTTGGTCTATTGAGTCAAATTAGGGTGGAGAGGACGAAGCTACTAGATGCAATTTTGTGGAGATTGTTAGAAACACAGAGACTGAGTTGGCCTACATTTCTTCTCAATCATCCTCGGGTGAGTCTTCCAATTCATTGGTTATTATGAAGTTCTTGTTGATGTCCCTGTGTCTTTGCCTCCTATTCTTGCAGGTCCTGCCCATAAACTTTACCCCGACAGGCCTAGAATGGTGGAATGCCTAATGCCGGAGACAGGGGACAAGGTTTTGGTGGAAATAGGAGATGGGGATGTGGGGGAGGAATGTGATAGGGATGATGAAATGGATCGCTTTATTGGTGAAATGGGATTCACGGTTAGTGACAGGGATGGAAATGAGGTGAAATTGTCTGGATACCTAAAATTATCTAGAGATAATGGGAATGACAAGAGAGTTGATAGAGAATTGAGGAAACTGGAATGGGACATGAAGTATGGTGGAGGGGAGATTGAAATGGAGATGGCTAAAAGGTCGAGAAGAGGGGCTTCGTCCAAAGTTAACTCATGAAGCTCTTATCTTGGAACGTTCGGGGTCTTGGTGACTACAAAAAGAGGAGAAGAGTTAGGGGTTTGATTACTTAGAATCACCTTGACATTGTGGTTATTTAAGAAACCAAAAAAGAAGAGGTGTCTTCTAGGTTGATTAAGTGGACTGTGGGGGATGATCTTTCGGAGTGGTGTGCTTTGCTTGTATGTGGGAAGGCTGGTGGTATCATTTGCGCTTGGAACCCAGGGAGTGTGATTAAGAAGGATGAAATTGTGGGCAGGTTCTTAGTTTCGATCATTTTCAAGGATATGCTTATTGGCAGTGATTGGATGTTCTCTGAGGTTTATAGCCCTGCTTCACCCTCTGGCAGAGGAGTTTTGGGGTGAGTTGCATGGCCTTAGAGACAGATGGTAAGGTCCGTGGGTGATTGGTGGAGATTTTAATGTTATCAGGTTTGTTCACGAGAAGAATATAGGGGGTCGTATTTATCGTAGCATGCGCGATTTGGATGGTTTTGTTAGGAATGCTATCCTTCGTGATTCCCCTTTGAGTAATGCCAAATACACTTGGTCGAATGGGCATGACAACCCGATACTGAGCAGATTGTATCATTTTCTTGTTTCTGGGGATTGGGAGGAATCCTATCCTTTATATTTCAAGAAGTCCTACCTAAGGTTACGTCAGATCACTGGTTTGTGATATTGCATACTAATGCTCGAAGTTTTGGTCCTAAGCCTTTCAGATTTGAGAATATGTGGGCTACCCACCCATCCTTTTAGGAGTTAGTTCATCTTTGGTCGAATGAGTGAAATTAGAGGATGGGTTGGATTCAGGTTTACGAAGAAGTTGTGGTTTATTAAAGAAAAGCTTCTAGAATGGAATAGATCTACCTTTGGTAACTTGGGGGCTAACAAGGATAGATTGTTATCTGAACTTCAACTCGTTGATTCCTTAATGGAGAGAGATGATAATAGACCGGGGGATCTGAATTATAGAAGGAAAACTGTGACAACCGACTTGGAGAGAACTTTGAATGCGGAGGAATGTTTCTGGCACCAAAAGTCTTAAGTGTCAATGGTTGAAAGAAGGGGATGAGAATTCTAATTTTTTTCATAAATTGGCTAATGGAAGAAATAGAAAAAACACCATCTCTAGCCTTTGGAGTTCGGATTGGGGACGAGGAGGTGACCAAGTTTGAAGATATTGATAATGAAGTTGAGTCTTTCTTTGAGAATCTACATTTGAAAGATTGGAGCACGAGACCTATCATCGATAATTTGTTTGGTTCTCACTTATCTCTTGAGCTCGGGTTTGAGTTGGAAGCTCTGTTTAGGGAAGATGAAGTCAAAGCGGTAGTGTTTGGGATGGATGGGGCTCGGTCGCCTAGTTTGGATGGTGTCTCTATGCTTTTTTGCTGGGACACCATAAAATTTGACCTCACAATGGTTTTTTGGGAATTTTATGAAAGAGGGGTGATGAATATGGCTATGAACCCTATGTTCATTGTCCTCATTCCCAAAAAGATGGAGCTAAGGAGGTGGGGGACTATAGGCCTATCAGCCTGATTACTAGTCTTTATAAGATTATCTTGAAAATGCTTTCGAACTGGTTGCGAGGTGTGATGGGGATGCTTGTCTCTTCTACTAAAAGTGTTTTTATTCACGGTAGGAAAATCTTGGACAATATTATTATTGCTAATGAGTGTTTGGATCTAAAAAGAAGTAAGAAGGAAAATGGGGTGGTCTGTAAACTTGATATGGAGAAAGCCTACAATAGGGTGGACTGGGATTTCTTGTTTTGGGTCTTACAAAGCACAAGTTTTTGGGAAAAATGGATCTCTTTGATGCAAGGATGTGTGGTGGACACTTGCTTTTCCATTTTGATCAATAGGACTTCTAAAGGCTTTTTTAAGCCTCTAGAGGTCTTAGACAAGGAGATCCCCTTCTTTTCACTGTTGTTGCGGATGGACTGAACTCTATTCTTAGAAGGGCATAGCAAAGGCGGTTGGTTGAAGGTTTTGTGATTGGTGATGATAGGATTATGGTTTCTCATCTTCAATTTGCAGACGATACTATTTTGTTTCTTAGGGAGGACATGGCTAATATAAAAAATGTGGAGAGATGTCTTAAAAGTGTTTGAGGCGATTTCAGGCTTAAAAGTGAATATAGGGAAATCTTGCTTGGTTGGCATCAACCTTACAAATGATGTGGTTCTTAATTTGGCGGTCGAGATGGGTTGTAGGGTGGGATTGTGGCCTTTTAAATATTTAGGCATGCATTTGGGAGAAAACTCAAAAGCGGTCTCTTTCTGGGATTTGGTGGTTGAAAAGGTTTCGAGGAAGCTATCTTGTTGGAAGAGATCTTACATTTCTTTGGGAGGCAGAATTACTTCGATTAAGGTAGCTCTTTTTAATATCCCGGTTTATTATATGTTCATGTTTAAAATGCCTTGTAAAGCAACAAACATTATTGAAAAATTTCAGATAGATGTCTTGTGGGAAGGGGACGGTCATAAGAAGGACCATCTGGTCAAATGGGATTTATTTGTGAAGCCCAAAGGTCAGGGTGGGTTGGGGTGGGAAGGATGAAAGATACAAATGTGGCGTTGTTGGGTAAGTGGCTCTGGCGGTTCTCTTTTGAATGAGGAAGTTTATGGCATTCCATCATTCTATGCAGATTTGGGCACGATGTTAATGGGTAGGACTGTCACCAAGCATCTCCTCTTCCTGGTCTTTATGTCGGAGAAATATCTCTTAGGTTAATCTTCTCTTTTTTCCTCAGTACTTGTTTCCTTGTGGGTGATAGTTCCAAAATTCCTTTTTGGAAAGACCTTTGGTGGGGCACCTCAACCCTTCAATAAGCTTATCCTCGTTTGTTTTGTATCGCTTCCTTGAAGAATGCAATGGTTATGGATATTCTCTCCCCTGATGGGAATGGGATGTCTTGGAATCTTAATTTTATTTGTGATCCTTATGAATAAGAAGTTCCCCTCATTGGGAAATTGACTGAGGATCTCAATTTAGTTTTTCTGTCACCAGGGGAGAAGGACTTGCGTATTTGGTCTCCGTCCTCTAATGGATCCTTTTGCTCTAAATCTTTTTTATCCATCTTATCTGGGAACCTCTCGATCCCTTCCTCTTTTCTTGTTAATAAAGTTTGGGGGTCTGTTACTCCTTGTGTCAAGGCTTTCTCTTAGGTGGCGGTGTTAGGGAAGCAAAACTCCATGGATGTTCTTCAGTGTAAGTGGCCGTTTATGGCTATTTCTCCTTCTCTGTGTCCTTTGTGTAGGAATGATGGGGAATCTAGAAACTATATTTTTCTTCATTGTGATTTATTTTTAAAGTGTGGAATTACTTCTTGCATGCTCTTTTTTGGTACTTTTTTGTGCCAGACAGTGTGGAGGGCCCTTCCATTTATGGGAGGGAGGCGGTATAGTGAAAGGTACTAAGGAGAAGCTCTTTATCCATGCGCTCTTGCAAGGAATTTTGTGGGGGCTGTGGAAGGAGTGGAATAGTAGAATTTTTTAGGACAAAAGGAGGAGTGTGTGGAGGGTCATTGATTTGATCATTTGTGAGGTTGCTTCGTGGGTTCTGGTGAAGGATAAATTCAAATTCTGTTCCCTCAACGATATGATGCTGGATTGGATGGCGTGCTTTTTGGATGTGTTGGGTAGGGTCGACCCTCTTGCTCTTATGTGGTCTCCTCCCCAAGTTGGCTTGTTTAAGGTTAACTTTGATGGGGCCTCGTTTGGAATCCTAGGCCCCCGGCTGGGTATGGTTGTTTGATGCGTGATCATGATGGTGTTGCTTCTATGGTGAAGGTGGTCCTTTAGGCCATTGTGATGCGATAGAGGCTGAGCTTATGGGGTTGCCACATAACCTGTGTTTGCTGAAGGCTAAAGGGATTCAGAACTGTATTGTTGAGGGAGATTCCAAAACGGTGATCAATTGGGGTAGAGGAGACCGAGGGTTCTTGGCGGCTGCATCACTTCATGAGAGAGATCAAAGTTTTGGCTATTCTTCTAAAGGTCAACATTCAGCATGTTCCTAGATCTTTCAATTTGCTTGCTAATTGGGTTTCTAAATGGAGTGTTGATCAGAGGGAAGAGTTTTGTGGGGAGGGCCTTCCCGAGTGTTAATGTAGTTTCTTTGTTGTTTCCGTTATGAGCCTTGGGCTGTAGTGTAATGCCACTTTGTATTCCTATTTTTCTTTTTTCCTTTTAATAAAGTCGTTATTCATCAAAAAAAAAAAAAAAAATGTTTACACTTAAAATTATCCCTATTGTCAGAAGTAAAACTGGTACAACTACCTCTACCTCTACCACTACCAGAACTACTATGACCCCCTCTTTGGGAGGAAGAAACCAAGACAGATTTCCCAATCCCGTGGTGATGTAACATCACACTAAGACGACTCTTTTCTCGATGGAGATGAGCTTACACTTTTGACAGGGTAGGGCATGTCTCATGACCAAGTAAGTGAATACAGACGTCTGCTCATACTCAACATTCAAACCAGCAAGGAGGTCAAAGACCCTTGTCCTCTCTACAAACTGGCAGTGTGCGGATGCATCTGCCACACACTTAGCAACAAACGGTTGATATTGATCAATTTCCTCCCATAACTAACACAGGCTATTATGTTATGCCGAAATAGTCAACCTTTTTTCAGTTGCCACTCCTGTTGTTGAAGTTCATACCTTGGGCTATTTGACCAATCTCATAATAGGTCTCCATCCCAAATTTCTTTGGCAGTACCCCAGAAGAGATAGGTATTGCTAATACTAGGTTGCATAGAGTGCAACAACCACACCATAACTAGATCATTTTCTGCCCTCCATTTAGAAAAACCAGAATCAGTGGGATCCGGAACTGGGATCTCTCCAGTAACATATTCCCATTTCCCTTTACTGATTAGGGAAATCTTGGCTAACTGGAACCATGCCAAATAATTTGTTCTGTCTAATTTCACTGTAGTTATGAGTATTAGGAGTATAAATCTGCCCCATCTGATTTTAAACATTGGTACTACTTCCAGTAACTTGTGAGGACTGATTTGTCTCTGATTGATTCACTTCTGACATCTTAGAATCACCAAAAAACACACAAAAGCACACTGCTGAAATAACACACAATCTCCAAGGATCTTTGCACCAAAACTATTAAGTTCTACAACCCACAAAAAATCAGCTGACTAGGCCACGACACCCATGATCTCACCACCACTTAGCAATCAGATTTCCACATATGTTAACAGACATAAATAGAGCTGCAACTTACTGCCATAGCTTTCCGTCCTCAGTGAATAGGCAGAAAAAACAGTGCAGACAACCTCCAACAAGCACCTAGGCATCTCATCAACATAAATATTGAGTCTCAATAACTATAACCACTAGTAATCAATTAGAGTTAATAAAAATTACCCAGAAAAATCGAACAGACAGGTAGGGCGTCAATATTATTCTATAAAACTCATCACCGAACTCTCAAATCACGTTGGAATCAGATGGGGTTGTTTCTTATAGTCTCCCATAATAAGAGACTAAAAACTGCAAACAAACTGATCAATTAAGGCTGTACTCTAACACCACGATCGAAATTCAGAATTCTGGAATTTTGAGATTTTTTCAATAAAAAATCTTTAAATGTTTTTCTAGCACCACAAAACATCTCTAAAATCTCTGTGAAATAGAGATGTATTGAATTCACCGAAAAAAACTCCATCTACTAACCTGGACATATGGCTGCTGATGTCAGCTGTGAAGTTTTGTGCTTCTCTATGTAATCCCTGCTCAGATAGCTAGTTGCTTGGTATGGTGTATAAAATAGAGAAAGAGAAGAAGAGAAACAAGAGAAGAGGAGAGGGCAAGTATGAAGAGAGAAGAGAAGAAGACAAGAGGAATACAGGCTGAATGTCGTGGGGAGAGATTAGGGATCTCTCCACACAACTGAATCTTGTTTAAATTAGATATATGAAATCCAGAATACCCCCAGTATGTACACAGCAGTATATACCCTTACATATAAGCCCCTTATGACATTAATGCCCTCATTCTTTTTATGTGTGTGTATCCCCCATACTGTCAACAAAAAATAATTTTTTTCGAAAGTTTGAGGAGTCAGTTTACTCAATTGAAGTTTGGGGTACCCGGTGATTTTTTTCCCTTTATTTTTTGCCTTGGGTAGGGAGTTTATTAGTTGCTGTAGCGGGTTGATTGGCTCTCATATTTTTGGGTACTTGATTTGAGTTCTTAAGATCAAAATACTATAGGAGCACCTTATATGTCTCACTAATAGATAGAGAACCTGGATAGCTTTCGCAAGAAATTAGACTCCACAGAACATTATTCCCATTTTCATATTTTATTAAAGAGGTAATATTAGATCACTTGCAAATTAAGGTACTCGAAACTTGAGGTGTCAATAAGCCAAGCTGAGCTGAGCTGTGCCAAGCTCAGCTGAGGCTCGTCACGCAAAGGTCAGGCTCAGGCTCGCCTGAGGGCTAAGCTTGGCTCTGCCAGCTCACCAATTTTTTTTAGCGAAACATTAAACTCAAGTTTGTTATATATGTATACAATATGGGAGATTTTTTTTTTTGACCAACCAATGTTGACCAATGTATGACCACTCCACAAACTAACACGTGATGTGTATAGGGTTAAAACTGACATGTATGATTTTCAACTCAAAGGGTCAGTGCCATAAAAGAGGCACCAAATTCAAAAACACATCCATGCCACTCTGTGGTACATCAGTCAGTCATTCATTCAAGCATACAACAACAACAACAAACCGCCTTATCCCAACTATTTGGGGTTGGCTACATGAATCCTGTTCCGCCATTCCGCTCTGGTTAAGTCCATATCTGTCGTTGTTAAATTACTCATTCATTCAAACATACTTTAGAAAAAAAAATGATTTGATTTATAATAAATAAATTTATGTTTGCATATAGTGTTGATCGCATCAATCAAATCAACAATCGTCAAACTTAAAGCTGAGCTTTGTTGCCTTTTGCAGCTCAGCTTAGGCTCAATTACCTAAAAGAGCTCACTTGGAGGCTCAAGCTCAGCTCATGTTGATCTGAGCCAAGCTGAGCTAGCGTGGCTCATTGACACTCCTACTTTTTGTTTTGGTAATATGACAGTCCTACTTGAAACAGAATCAACTTAAAAATTATTAAATAAATTAGAATCATATTATTGGAAGGAATTCATAACTTCATGTTTCTTTGTGCTTCTCTTGACCTTTCATTTTACGAATGCAGCAAGACATTACATTTCTTCCAGTATTTTCCTCGATGAAGCGGCTCATGCGTTACAGCCTTGGGTCGGTGGCTATTGGCTCTCTGATTGTATCTTTTGTTGAGTCAGTCCGCTATATACTCGAGTCTTTTCGCCGCAAGCTGAAATTTGCTAATACCACACCTGAAAGTTGGACTGCCAAGGTGGGCTCTCATTCTTCACGGTGCTGCCGTGGGTGTGTTGACTGGACCATCAAATCCGTGAACCGCAATGCATACATAATGGTAATTTTTAAAAACTCGGTTGCTAGATTTGAGATATTTTTTCACTGTTGGTCAGGATGGGACTACAGGACAAAGATGTGCACTCTGCCTCTTCTCTCCACATGCCAAACATGTGAGGGCGGATCTTGGATCCACCATTAAAGTTATTTCAGGTTGGAGATCTACTCCAGACATTGCTCCTATCAGATAATCATAACTGTCAAGTCTAGAGTCTTATTTTTTCTGCACTTTCTGCACATTTTATCTTATTGTTGAAAAGAAGGGATAGGTCAAATAGTTGGGTCAACTTTTTTTATTGGAGATTGCCTGAGTACGGTCAATTGGTTCTAAAGTCTTCCCTCCCCCAACATCTATGCTTGCTTTGTGCATTGATGGGAGGATGATTTCTTTGCATCTTCTCATCCTAAATTCTAACCAATTATTCCGTGGTCATAAATATCTAGCTGATTTTAGCACCAACTCATGAAGCTTTGATGCTTTTTGGTTCTTTAGCATCACTGAGAGCATATTTTCACATGATACCGAATTTCTGCTCATATTGCATGTAGATTGCCATCATGGGTAAAGGCTTCTTCAGAGCTTCCGCAATTGCAACAGGGTTGATCATGAATAATATTCTTCGGATTGGGAGGGTGAATGTGATTGGTGATGTTATTCTCTTTCTGGGGAAGTTGTGTGTCAGCCTCTCAAGTGCTGTGTTTGCATTCCTCATGTTGGATACTCACAGATACAGTTCCGCCCACAACAAGATTTCCTCTCCCCTGTTTCCAGTTCTGGTAAGATTTTTGTGATTTGTCAGTATTGAAGTACTTTTAGTTTTCTGTGAACTGATGGAAGAAATGCATGGTATGTTTAAAGTAGAATGGCTTTGGAATTTGATCAGCTGAATGACTCAGCTGAGCTGCTAATAATTGGTAAAAAGGCTATGAGTAATAGAGAAGGTATTGATGAGCTAAAAACAGCAAAAAGGAAAGTTAAGGTTAAAACCCCATTGAATCTAATGCCCAGGTATTTAGATCATTAGCAGAGAGTCAAAAAGATAAATATGGGGTTCAGGTCTAGCAGTATTTGAATCCCTTCCTTTTTCTCTTAATTCATTATTGCTATATATAATACAAAGTGATGGGTTTGCTAGTCAACTCATCTTGCAAAGCTCGATGGATGACCTGAAAATCTTACATGTGACGGTTGGCAGCCCAAAGGGCTCCCTCATTTTCACTGCCCATTATGACATGTCAGCATTTTTGGGTTACTGTAAATTTAATGTTTTACTCAGGTCCAATGTCTAGTTTCATTACTCTGTATTTTGTTCCTTTTTGCCACCTTGCATCACATGGGTTTTCTTTGTAGCTTTCATGATAATATATAATCAATAAATTAGTGTCATCTGTGATGTGCCTTCTTTTGGCCATTTTGCATTTGTTTGTTCCTATGGGGCTGTGGAAAATGTAATGTTTATGTTTATGCAGGTTTGTTGGGTGCTTGGTTATGTTGTTGCCACTCTTTTCTTTGCAGTGGTGGAGATGTCAATTGACACCATCATCCTTTCCTTCTGCCAAGATTCTGAGGAGCATCAAGGGAACGCCCAATATGCCCCTCCTCTTCTCATGGAGACGCTCAATGACCAAACTGAGATGCAGAGACTCACCCAATGATCCCCTTGAAATACTCCCATGTATGTTTTTCTCACATTTTTCCAAATTAGAATTCAAAAAGCTTTATATATCCTCAGGTTCTGATGATATTAGGTGGCCTAAATATTCTTACTTCTCTCGTTAACTTAAGTTTGCTTTGTTTCCGTTTTGGTTCTCTTTTTCATTGTATATAGTACTGTTATATGAATTTACTGTTCGGTGGTAAGGACCAATCGAAGTTTTGTAAGAGTTTTACACCGAAAGTAGAAACTATACATGGTGCAGTGTTGCATAAAGTGTCATGTTCCCACCTTAATGGTGTGCAAAGTGGCAATGCTTAAGATCCCAGTTTAGCACAGTTCCAGCAGTACATCAGACGAAACCCAGGCCCTTGGCTTGGGAACCATGATGTCATGGTCAACCAATCAGAAGGTTTGGTGGATTCCCATCAGCGTTACTCCAATGGGCTATGGCATCAGTGACCCTCTAAAGAAATTTAGAGTGGAATTTCCAGATTCTGGTGGTGGTGCATGCCTCATCTGGGAATCCTTTAATATGCTCTGAGGTAATATAGGAAGGTTGTATAAGGAACAGTAAGGTTGGAGGTGCCAGTCATCCTGGATTGCACCTCAAGCCCACCTTTGCATGTTAATTCAAACCGTTAAAAATGTTGTGAATGAGCATTAACTAACGATGAATCAAATGGCAAAGCTAAGGGTGCTCAGTACACAAGAATATGTGCTGCACTACTGAAGTGTTGGTGTTAGGAGCTGGGACCCTACACCTCATATGTGCAGTTTGGATTCCCATGACCCTTGATTTAATGAACGGCCCTTAGTGTGGAAAGTTTTTATCCTCTATTTATGTAGGAAAATTTGGATCAACACTCGTATTGCCTACCGTTTAACCATCACCTCAAGGCATTTGTAGCCATGAGGTGATGGTTTGTAATGAACTCGTTCAAATTTATACCGATTTGTTCACTACATTTAGAAATGAAGTCATCTTAGGTTTTTCAATAAAATGAAATGACTTTGTTATCAAGCACAAATCGGTGCAAATATGAATGAATTCATTACAAACCATCCCATTGTGGCTACAAAAGCCCGGGGAAACTCAAATTAAATGATTACATTACATGTGGCTTCCAAACGCAGCCTAATTCTTTTTAGGTGAAGATGCAACAACTCCACTTGTAGCATATAATTTTAATTTTTTTAATCTATGCAACTGTACCAAACTTATTAAAGTTGGTCTGGTATACAAGTTTAGATGTTCTCTTCTCTATAACTTTATTTTATTTTTAGGGCGGTAAAGATTCAGAAAAATATCTATACTTGAACCGTACTGTCAATGTTAGGTCCATGATTGGCTTATTACAGGGGCGGATCTTAGGTGACCGTTCAGCCGGGCCAGTGCCCCTAGTCCAGAATGACATAGAGATAGCTTTCCAACAAAGTATTAACAACTGGATTTATTAAAGAGATAATATTATTAGGTACACTCTAAATGACAATCATTTTTTTTCTTCCTGTCGTCAGGCCTAAATGGAGTTGTGTCTTGGCTCACCACGTCGCACAAGGGGGGTGGCGCAGAGGATATGAGGCCAAATGGAGTTGTGTGTGATTTGTCAACCAATGGGAGCCAGGATCCTCGGTGGACATGTGAAAGCCACGCAGAGAATCGAGAATTAGCATCTGGTTGGTCTCTCTTAAAATATCAACAATGCAAATAATCTATACAATCAATTGAGTTGAAGAGCTCAACCCTAGAATGGTGGAAAAATTCTCTTAAATTGAAATAAATAAATAAAAATTGTCTAAAGTCAAATAGTCAAGTTTCCAGAAGTTTAATTCTTTTAGGCTATGGATTGACTTAAACTAAAAAGCCAAAGATAGCGTTTGACTATGTGGATAACAAGTTCACCTGTCCATATGGAGCCCCACTTTGCCCTTCCGGAAAAGCTGTTCTATCCAGGATTTGGTGTCTAGGATAGTGTCCAGGACACCAGGGGAAGATATGGAATAAAATGCATAATCCGTATTCCAAAAATGCATCCTCCACCCACTTTGTTCGATATGACGCCCCCTGGTGTCCTAGACAACAAATCCTGGACAGAACATCCTTTCCCTTGTCCTTCCTGAGAGGGTGGCATTCCAACGTTGTTTTAAACTAGTGTAAGCCCAGGCCCAACCCATACCAGTGAATAATGGGTCTATAGAACTAAGCCAGGCCCAACCAGAACTTAGTTGGTCTGAAATAGTAAAAGCCTAGGTCTAGAGCATGTGTTAACCTGGATAATATGGACCATGCAACTGGGTGATGAATCCAAAGAAATCTACTTAGAATACACAAGACAATGGGTCTTTTTGGACCCATCGCCCAACAACGTGGTAATATAGGCTGAGTTTCAGTGTTTAGAACCGGACCTTATGTCGGGCCAAGTATTTCTTACCAAATGAAGATTCTAATTGATGATGCGGTGCCCCAATTTGTCCAATGACATCCTCTGTAGCCAGTTGCATGTTTTGACCCGGAAAAGATTAGGTACGGAAATCAGTTTTTCCTGATGTATTAGAATGGCATCAGGGGGTGGACACATCAGCATTGAAAAGTGATAAGCACCCCCCAAAAAGTAAAAGTCACTTTTTGGCACTGATGTGTCAACCCCTGATGTCATTCTAATATATCAGGAAAAACTGATTTCCATACCTAATCCCAGCCCGTTTCGACCATGTTGTGGTGACCACAAAGTGATGTACAGCAGAAAAAGGCGGTTGGGGGCAATAAGATAAATTAACCTCCATTCTCATTCACCAAACCCCTCTCTCTTTCTCTAATATCAAACCCTTCTCTTTACACTCATTGTTGTTTTAAAGCATAGTAATTGCTCAATGGATCATCAAAGAGTAGACCGGAGCAGGAAAACCACTCAATGGTAATTTTTTTAATGGTTTTGAAGCAATTTTTTTTGTGTCCGGTTTGGCCACTCAAAGCCAACACAACAGACATGTTTATTTGTTTTTTTTTTTTTTTTAAGAATGTGTATATTGATCATTTTTGTTGTAATGTTGCAATTGCAACATTATTTAAGTGGGCGGCCAATGTTGGGTGGAGAAATGGTTTCGTCATTATCATTAAGAAGCCAGTGTCTAATGGTGCATTAAGAAAACCAAGAATTACCCTTTTATTTTTATTTATTTTTTTATAATAGAAATATATTTTATTGAGTGAAGGGGTCATATAGTATTTCTGGTGATTCCTTAATTTATATTTAAGTTTTTTTGTAATGAAGTTCTCATTATTCACAAAAAAAATATTTTACAAAACGATTATATGATAAATACGATTGACTCATCAATCATATCAATAGAATAGAATATGTCAAAGTAAATCAATCATATCAATAGAATAGAATATGTCAAAGTAACCGTAGTTATCCCCTGTACAAATATAGAAAAAATGTCCCATCATAAAATAAAATAAAAATACATGTCCCCTCTCTCTCTCTCCCTCCGGCTCATTTCTATGGCACTTGCGAAAGAACATGAGGGGACTGTGAGCAGCGGGAGCAATGGGAGTAGTGGTGGCATATGTTGGATCAATAACAATATCCCCAAATAACTGTTGAACCTGTTGGAGCGTAATGAACATGTCCTTTGGACATCCATCAAGACCACGCACGACGATAGACTAGATAAGGCCTAATGCACACCTAACACATGGAACAATTGACATTGAGGGTGCATTACTCTAAAAGGACTGCCCCACATAGGTGGATTGATGCTCAAGGTTCTGCACGTACAAGTGGGACACACGTGCATACCAAACCATGTAATCCAAGGTACACTCTCTAAGATAAAAAAATTTGGAGTGGATCGCTCCTCAGGGCATAGCATGTGGCTACTCCACATTTGTCAAATCCGATCAATGTACGCATAGTAGACTCGATATTGTTTAGATATGACACCATGGACAGCTTGATGTGGGGATAATGGAGGGGACCTGGCCAAATTGCCTCGGCACCCTATTCAGATGATAAGGTTTTACCACATTAAAGCACTTTAGCAGGCCATGATAGAATGCAAAATCGGAATATGGATAGTAGTCCTGATTATTGTCATATGGTGTCCAATTCACCTATAAAAATAAATTAAAATGAACGTCAATTAAGTAATCAAGCTAATAGTTAAATCTACATAACTTAAATTAAAATTTATGTAATTTAAATAAGCAAACATAAGTTTTGTTTAATACATCATTAACACCTAATGTGTCAATAGCCTCCCACAAGGCTTACAGATTGTCCAAGTGGCCCAGTCTCTTTTCGAGGAGTCCATCTATACACCCATGGCTCGTACCCTCTATAGTATATGTTACGATAAGGTAGTGTGGTGTACCTTACCATCTGTCGAATACAAGCCCGACTCGCAGTTCTCAACTGGCGATAAAGATAGACTAGGGCTGTAGCACCCCATGCATACTCTTGCACTGCCCCTAGATCACTCAATAGCCTTAGATACATCACATGCACTAATGTTGCGGACTTGTCGTAAAATATCGTACAACCCAATAAAAATAACAAATATGTCTTGGTTGCACACTTAATCTAGACCCCATCACTAAAGTCAGTAACCCGGTTAAGCAAATCTCTCAACCACTCCATCTGCATAAACTGACCTCGAACGCCTGCAAGCTCCTCCATCGCTGCTTAGGTAAAACTCCCAGCTTGCTAACCAATAAGATGACCGCATCCTTGTTTAATAGCCTATCAACGTATAATAAGACAGACCTACCAACGATAGGAATCCCTAGGAAAGTCAAGACATCGTCCAAAGTAATGGTCATCTCCCCAAAAGACATATAGAAAGTGTTGGTCTCTAGATATCATCTTTCAACAAATGCTAATACCACTACCTTATTAATGAATTGGTAAGATGCTGAAATCAACAGAGAGAGGCTAGATATAGCAATCAATCCTCTCAGAATCTCGTTTGGTACATCAGGATCCTCCAATACATCCCTCTCTTGCAATAAAAATAAACAAATTTAATAAAAGTAATAAAAATAACATTAGAAATTTTCGACATGGAATAACAATAATAAATAAAAAACCAATATGTAATACCTATTGTTGCCAAATTGCAATGGCAATGTGTGTCTTGAAGTTCCCTATCAATGAAGGGTCTTCTAGAGCTCTCGAAATGTTCGGAGACTCTTTAGTCTTTTCATAGTTTTTGTAGTATAAATATTGTTGTGTCTCGTCAACGTAACTCGGAGACAATTCTATGACCACTCTTGACGTTTAGCCAGTGCAATTTCTCTTGGCCAATGCCGTCAGTGGAACATGAGTATGACGAGAGCTGCCGGCATCCATATCTGTCATATAACATATTCAAACATCAGTAAATAATACTAAAATTTTAAAACATTTTTTTCCAAAAAAAAAAGTCCTAACAATATATATATATATATATTTCCAGAAACTTATGTTCGGCCTTATAGGCCCGAACAAAAGCCCTCTATTCGACTCTACAGGTCTGAACATAAGGCCTCTGTTTGGTTTTGTAGGTCTAAATAGAAGGCCTCTATTCGGAGCAGTATAGTTGAATAAAAGGCCTCTGTTTGGCCTTTTAGGTCTGAACAGAAGGCTAGAACTTGCAAGGCCGAACAAAGGTGTTTCGGAAAAAAATCATAAAATACCAAAAAAAGAAACCTACTTAAACTTCAAATTTTTTTAGGAAAACTTAAAAACATTTAGTACATTGAGATTTTGCAATATTAGATCGTGCAAAAAAGATATTTTTACAAAGATTTTGACTAAACTTACCTAGATTTTGGCTTCTTTGCATGATTTTGTTTTTTGGCCATTTCTTTGCAAAGATTTGACATGTTTATGTTGAGATCTAATATATAGCCGCTGTTGGGATTTTTTTTCCGTCGCCGCTGCTACTCCCGTCGCTGGATTTTGTGCCTACTTGATTGGTTGAAACTAAAGAGAGAGAGGGAGAATGTGGTTCGTAAGGAGAGAGAAGAGGATAAGAAGGGGGAGTGAGAGGATAAGGGATGTGAGGACAAGGGGGGTATGTGAGAAAGGGAAATAGAGCGGCTTGGCTTTTGTCTGCACAAAATCTGTGTACAATGCGTGTTGGGGGCTGAGAACACTCACATCAGCATTGAAAAGTGACTTGCATTTTTTGGGGCATGTGCTTATCATTTTTCAATGCTGATGTGAGTGTTCATGGGCCTCTAAACACACATTGTATACGGATTTTGTGCACAAAAAAGCCAAGCCAGAAATATAGGGGTATTTTAGGTAGGGAGGGAGTGTGAAGAGAAAAAAGGGATGTGCTAGTCACACCTCAAATTTTTTTGAAATCCCCTCACGCTTACTCATTGTTGATTTCACCTAAAAAAATTTTGAACTTACCTCGTCCCCTTCCCATTATACCATTAATCCCACACCTTCATTTTTAATGAAGTAAAACTCCCACACCTCGCATCCCTCATCCCACAGTTCCCTCTCCAACGAACAAAACCGCCGCCGAGCAAAGCTCTCCCCCTTCCTCACTCGCCGTCGAACGTCGTTTCTCTACCGCATGATCACTCTCCCTTCGATTCTCTGACTTCCTCTCCCTCTCCCTCACCTTTTCTCTCCTCCTCCTTCTGCATTTGAAGTTTTCTCCCTCTTCCTCACATTCTCTCTCAATCTCTCCCTCACCTTGCCTCTCAGCAATATGGTTCATACACACGGTGGACGATCACCTACCGCCAATGGAGGTGAGTTTTTGTTTTGTTTTTCTTCCTTGGGATTTTGTGGGTACTCAGACTGTGGTTACCGAGTGAGGGACCACCACTCGGCCAGCCGACCCGAGCAGGGTATCCCTTGCATGGCCAGGCCAACCGAGCACCTAAAAGGGCGCTCGATTGGCTTGGCCGTGTAGGGGTTGCCCTGCTTGGCTGGGCTCGCCGAACAATGGCCCCTCACTCGGCAACCACAGTTCGAGTGCCACAAAAAAAACATTAATAATAAAAACATGCACTAAACACTATAAAAATTTTAAAAAATAAATAAATAAAATGTTTTTGAAAAAAAACATATATGTTCTTAGCAACCTCTTTCTTCTGGTTTCTCTGCAACTTTCATGTTCTTAGTTTTCTCTTGAAATGCTTGATGTGCTTGTCTCAAATTCTCCACATGGTATTTAGTCAAATATTGAATGACATTTGTGTTTGATATAGATGTAGGAGACGAGTATTTTGTTCCTACTGCATCAACCCATCAGTGTCAAGCTATAGAGAGGGTAAGCCCATCTAGGCATGAGGCATCTACCAGCTATGCACATGCAAAGGTTGCATCTACCAGTCACTCATACACAGAGGCTATAGTAGATGACCATACTAAAGGAGAGGTGCTAGATGTTACTGAGGATGATATAGAGGCGTCTGTCCCTGGAGCGTCTACTGACCCCACACTTCTTACCAGCTATTACACACATGTTGCTGAACTTATATGGCAACATCAGGTAATATTATTCAGATTGAAAATTTATACTTATTAATAATATCCGGCATACTTATAGTATTTGTTTCGATTGCAGGAGCGACCATTACTGAAGTTGGTCAGCCATAGATTGAAGTTGGTTGAGTGGAAGTACCAGCAGCAAGACGTAGATAATAGTTTATGGAAGAGATACATTGAGTGGTCTGGACTACTTCCACTAGTTGACAATACGTACCCGGCTATGAACCATGTCGTTATCACTGCATTTATTGAGCGATGGTATCCCGAGACGAACACGTTTCATATGCCGTTTGGGGAGATGACCATCACATTGGATGATGTCAGCACCCTACTTGCTATTCTTGTGGTTGGGAGGACCATCTCCCGTAGCCTACATGATGATGATGATGATGATGATGCTGTGACTCTGTTATCTTGTACACTTCGAGTGACGGTAGTGGAGGCCTGCGATGAGCTGAGATTAGCCTGTGGTTCCATAGTCAGATTAGAGTGGCTACGGTGAAGATTTGAGGGGATGACTAACCGTAGTGATCCAGAGGTGATCAGATGCTCTACTAGGGCATTCTTGTTCTATATGCTCAGGTCCACCCTGTTTACTGATAAAACAGGGACTTGGGTGCCAATCGATTACCTCCACTACTTAAAGGATCTAGAGAGCATACATACTTATGCGTGGGGAGCCGTTGCATTGACATATTTATATCGACAGCTGGGCTTTGCTAGTAGGTCAGGTGTAAAGCAGATCGCTGGGTACCTTACATTGTTAGAGGGGTGGATCTATGAGTACTTTTTCAGCATTGCTCCACTCCGAAACATTAGATGTCGAACTCAGGACCCACGCATCCAGCATTTTAGGCCACGCAGGGAGACCAGTGGTATTATGGACAATGTGATGGAACTTCGGGAGACCATCGATGCATGTGGCTCTGACGACATATGTGTTTATTTTTATATAGTATAGGTCAATACTTTTTTATGTACTTGTCTTTTATTTGTCTGACGTATATTTTTTATGTTCTTGTATTGTATTTGATGTATATGTTAACTTGTGCAGGCTACATGGTCACCGTATGAAGATTGCAGGCAATATCACCCATTGCCTAATATTACATTCTACTATGGCATGCTTAAATGCCTTAAGATTGTGGAGCCCTATCATCCGATGCGGGTTCTGAGGCAGTTTGGGCAACAACAGATTATACCATCTACCCCATTATCCTCGGAACAACGAGTATGGGGTTCATCTGCAACAACATACTGACCCAACTACCATTTTTATGAGGAGGTATGGGTGGTATGACAGAGCCATATACTCTCAGCTGAGCATCAATCCCTGCCTTCATGTTTTCCCGATGATTGTGCACCTGACTATATGGATTGGTATGCACACGTATCACATCGATATGTGCAGAACCCAGATGATAGATCAGTTGAAGCATCACAGCCTGTGCAGATGAGCTCTGGGCAGTCATCATTGATGGCAGAGGAAGTAGATCATTTCAACATTCATATTTCTCTTATTTTAGTTATTTTTTTCGTTGCAACTTATACTATATTTATCTGTAATTATTTCAATGTCTTGAGCTAGTCACGTTTGTACTTAGACCAGTCATGGAGGGTCATTCTGTGACAATTCGACACACTAGTAGGATGGATGCTTTTAGGATGGCCTGGGAAATCCTGACCTATAATGGCCAGCCTGTGACGGCTCCGACGACATACAGACGGAAGAGGTCGATCAGAGAGACCACAGGGACCACGGGGACATAGTTTTTTATCCTTTTTTTAGTTTGACGAGTTATATTTTGTACTTTAAAAGGGATGAGGCCCCTCATACATTGTATTATTTTGTTTTGGTTTATATAATAGCCAATTTTG
>JAOXJP010140198.1:0-13371 GCA_025762735.1 Platanus orientalis | reverse complement strand
AGTAAGTTTTGTATAACTACTTACTCAAGCTTTTTTCCCTACTTTTCAAGATCTTTGAGAAGAAGCTCCTTGCCCTTGCCTCTATTATTTATAAAATGATGTAGAACTAGTGTAAATTAGATTAAACATAAAGATCTAGGAAGAAAATGAGCTAACTTTGAAGATTTCTAGAGTTGCGAGTGAAACTTAGCCAATTGGAGAAAAACCTCCTTCTTACTCAAGAACTTCTCTAATCCTCTCTAAGCTTTTTCCTTTTTATTCTAATGAATAAAAATGACCTAAATGATGTTTAAATAGGTTTTGAGTTATCCTAGTCAAGTTCCCACATGTGTGGGGGTCAAATAGGAACAAGCTACGTAAAAAAATGACATAAAAATGTAATTTTTGAGACTTTCAGCAGTTTTGGGTGTGTCATGATCGATCATGAGATCTGTGATTGATCATGGATCACCCAAAGACTTCACTGCTTCATTTGTGATCTATCAGGCCAAAAACAGGGTTTCATGATCGATTGCGATCTCTAAAAAATTCTCCACAAACATTCTTCAGTAAATCGACCATAACTTTCTCTACATAACTTCAAATTATAAATCAACTGATGCGTTGGAAAATAGACTTGAAGAAATTTTCAACAAGGTATGGATCACACCATAGTTGACTCGGAATTGGTGTCAGTGGGCCCGAAAAGTTACCCTAAATACATGATTAAGATAACTTTCAAACTTGAAAAGTCCGGGGCCCAACTTGGGTTCAACAGTTCAAGTTTGATCCAAAATGGTTCCTAAACCACTATAAGGTTTGTCTAATATATGTACAGTGACATTTTACCTTCATGGGGGAAAATTATAGTTTTACCCTTCAAGTGGAATGTGGGGTGTTACAATCAAACCTCTTTAAATTGCATATTTAAGAGGAAAACCTTTGAGACCTTTGTCTATATTTGATAGCAGAGATTTGAATTCTTGAGCTTTAATTTGAATATTACCTTTAAGAGCCATTTACTAATATTCAACGTTTTGAACAAATTGGTTAAATTATTATTGTGCATTAAAATTGAAAGTTAGCCTTTGAGAGGCAATTACTGAAATTCATAAATCACTCTTGAGTGAAGGAATAATTACTGAAATTATAATTGCAAATCAGCCTTTTAAGAGGCATACACTAAGGGAATTAAATTTCTTAACTGAAATACATTATTGTATGTGATTACACCTTTGCTAGAGCCACCAAAGGTTTGCTTACACTCCCGAGAGCCATCAAGTGTGTCTTATAGTGACCGAAGTTCATTGAGTTGAGATATTATTGGTTTTATTAATTTTCCTGTATTGGTGAGTATATTATTAATAAAAATTAAAGTAGCTCAGTTGGAGCTTTTGGATAGGGGACATAGGTTTGCATTGGCTGAACCACTATAAATCTTGTCTCACTGTGTGATTGGTGTTCATTGTTTATATTCTCTATTTGATCATAGCTCCTTGCATGCCTAAGAGCGGACAATTAACTACATTGCTATTTCATCACACATACACTTGTTGAGACAATCTAAAAGTGAGTTCTAACTTGGAAAAGGTTAATAACTAAAAAGATTTAAAAAGAAGAAAATAATAATCCTATTCACCCCTCCCCTCTAGGATTCTAGGAATTCAATATTAGAATTTCAGTCTCAATTAACTTTTGAACTTTGAAGTGTTATTGAATCTTTGAACTACTGAACCCTCTTTGAACCTTATTAAATTATTGAACCTTTAACAAAATTCTATATTTGATGACTTAGCCTTGGATCTAAACAAGGAAATGATTTAATCTTGGGTATAAAAAAGCAAGGGACCTAATCCTGGGTTTAAACATGATAGAATTATATGTTTGATGACTTAACCTTGTGTCTAAACAAGAAATGGGCTTAACCTTGGGTTTAAACAAGGAAAGGACATAACCCTGGGTTAAAACAGGGCAAAACTTTATTGAACTTTAAATCATTGAACCTGTGAACATTGTTTTGGGACCTCTCATTAGGTCTAAACAATGAAGATTGAACCATTTAAGGTATTAAACTCTTTGAACCATTTTGGAATATTGTTTTGAACACATTGACTCATGGAACCCCTTTGATTATTATTTTAAGACCTACCATTGGATCGCAACAATGGAAGTTATAGATATTGACTTGGCTTATGCCTTTCCTTCATTTGAACCTATTGAACCTCATTGAACATAGTTCTGGGACCTCCCATTAGGTCACAATAATGGAAAACAATGATTGAATCTTTAAAATCTATTAAGAAGTGATATGAACTAATGAATAAGATATTGATTAAGTCTATAATTAAATGAATCATGTGATATGAATGTATTTAAATTTTAATGATAGGTGATTGAACTATTGACAAGAACTAAGAAAATGAATATAAAAAAGTGATATATTAACTAATGCCAAAAATGAAAGATGATACACTTATCATTACATTGTGATACCTACTCTTTTATTGTTCACATTGTTATTCATGCATATGTTCGGATTTCTCTCTTACAAATGCTACCCAAGTATACTTCAAGAAATCATCAACTACAACCATGAAATACTTCTTCCCTCCTAGACTCTCAGTTCTAGTTGGACCAGCCAAGTCCATGTGAAAAAGTTCTAGGGGTCTAGTGGTCCCAATAGATGTAACTTTCTTATAAGAGACTCTAGTTTGCTTTCCCATTTGGCAACCCTTGCATATTGGGTTGTCAACCTTGCTTAGCTTGGGAAGGTCCTTGACTATCCCCTTCTTGCTAAGTCTTGTAAGATCCCTAAAGTTGAGATGCCCTAATCTTTGATGCCAAAGATTGGTCTCATCCTTTTGGATCAAAAGATAAGAATCCTCTTGTTGGGAATTTGGATCAATGACAACAATTGTCACTTGTGCTTACTCCTTCGGCTAAGATATTGTATTCTTCATGATCCTTGATCACACATCCATCTTTGCTAAATTGAACTTTATAGCCTTTGTCACATATTTGACTAATGCTAATCAAGTTATGCTTGAGGCCTTGCACATAAAGTGTCTCGATGAATTGTGGAATGTCGGGGGCTACAATGGTTCTAACCCCAAGGATTTTGGTGGTATTTTCATCACCAAAAGTGACATATCCACCTTGAGATTCCTCAAATTTGGTGAAAAGCTTTCTCTCACTAGACATGTGCCTAGAGCACCCACAATCAAGATACTATCTTAATGAGCTTGCGGCTCTTAATGCAGTGTGAATGACCAAACACTTAGGGTATCCTTTCTTACCCAACTTCTCTTAGCCTTAGAACGTTAAGAGACTTGTCGTTTGGCATTTTGTTGGTCTAGGTACTTCTTCCTTTGAAGATTTCTATTTTAAATGTTTTGAAAATAGTTTATCTTCTTGACATTCTTCCCAATTGATGTTTTTTTTTTGTTTGCATTCTTTGCGACTTGATGTCATTTGCCATTTTTCTATAATCCACCTTGATATGCCCTTCTAAGTCGTAATAGTAGCAATAAAATGAGGGTCTTCTTGGTACATGGGATTGTGATGTTTTCCTTCTAGATTGTTCATTGAAGAAGGATTAAGGGCCTCTTCTAGGATTCCCAACTTGACTAGGTTGCACCCTAGTCTTTCTAGAAGTTGAGGCTTTCATTTGAGCTCCTCTATGAGTGGAAGTCCTTTTTGCTTGATATTTATTCCATGCCTCCTTATCATAGGAGTAAGGTTGGCTCATTCTTTGAGCTCCTTTAGAAAAAGATGCTTGGTAGGCTTGAGGTTTACTCCCAACCACTTGTGCATAGGATCATGATTGGGGTTGCATTAACCTCTCCTAATCCCTACCTTGTCTCATAAGTGCTTTACCTTTAAGTGAGGTAGATGTATTCTTCTCAACCTTATTTGACCTTGTAGTAGGTCTAGGAGGCTCCACATTTTTCTGTCCCTTGTAGGAAGGTTGTGGAGGTGGTTGAGTAGATCCTTTGGCTTTGATAAAGCCATTCTTAGACTTTTGAGTTGAGGTGGAGGCAACAGTCTCGAAATAACCAAGTCTAGTCATATCCCCATACTCCTTGCCCATTTTGAGCATCCTCTCAAAATTCTCATTTCCATGGCAAGCATTGAGATGTTCTTCCTCTTATCTTCTTCAAGCTCCTTGATTTGCTTAAGGTAATCAAGGGACTTCCTTGTAAGTTAAGCATAAGTTAAATTGAGAGCTTTGTTTCTCTCATTTAGTGATTTGACTTGATCCTGAAACTCTTGGATGAGTGAGCCATCACTATTTGAC
The DNA here is from genome assembly GCA_025762735.1 of Platanus orientalis. Classification (NCBI taxonomy): domain Eukaryota; kingdom Viridiplantae; phylum Streptophyta; class Magnoliopsida; order Proteales; family Platanaceae; genus Platanus; species Platanus orientalis. The sequence goes on along the minus strand of JAOXJP010140198.1, from coordinate 9,095 downwards.
TCATCCTTCTCTTCATCCAAGGTTTTGAGCCTTATTGGACAATTTTTTATTAACTCAAAGAGTCTGTCTTTCTCTCACCTCCTATTGGCTTGTTCCAAACCTAGAAATAGTCTAGAGTCATTGAGTTTATTCTCTAGTTCTACTATTTTTATGTTCATCTCCCCCTTTTCACATAGGAGCAAATAGTTTACTTTGGAAAGATCTTTCTCCTTTTCACTTTCTGAAAAGGACTCTTGTTTAAGAGTGGAGATAGTGTCTTCAAGGGACTTTGAATTTTTAATCAACTAAATTATTTCCCCCTTAAGTTGTTTATTTTTCTTCCCCAACTCAACACTTTGAACAAAGAGGTCATCAAATGCCACTTATGCATCATATGTCTCCTCCTCTTCTTCATATTCTCCTACATCTTCACTTGAGTCACTAGACTTCAACAGTGAGCATATGAAGGAACCAAAGGCCATAAAAGCCTTGATCTCTTGTAAGGGAGCCTCCTCACTACTTTGGGATTCATGTTCCAAAGTCTCAGACTCATTATCCCATGTGACCGCTATGGTCTTACCCTTTGACTTGTATTTGTTATTTTTATTACCACAATCTTTGGTAATGTGCCCCCTACCTTTACATTCATAGCAAATGGGTGGTTCTTTAGAGAAATCCTTCTTTTTTTTTGTAATCGGGGTAGGACTTCCTCATTTGCTTGTTCTTAGAGTAATCCTTGGGATTTCTCCTAAAAAATTTCTTGAACCTTTTGGCAACAAGTGTCAAATCTTTGTTTAAATCCTCATTCAATTCGGAGGGCTCTTTTGGCAATGCCCTTCTTCTTGGTAGGTTCCTTAATGACTACTTCGAATGTTTGAAGTGAGTCAATCAACTCCTCCAACTTCATGACTTCTAAGTCTTTACTCTTCTCTATTGCGGTGACCTTAAGCCTAAACCTTTTGGGTAGCGACCTAAATACTTTTCTCACTACTTTAGACTCAGGAATGTCCTCACCTAGACTTCTCATGATATTCACCAAGTTTGATAACTTGGCATTGAATTGGGAGATCTCTTCATCATCCTCCATCTTTAATGTTTTAAGTTGTGTAGTGTACATTTGAAGTTTGGATATCTTTATAGCGTTTGTACCCTCATGGGTAACCAAGAGAAGCTTCCACACTTCTTTTGCCGTCTTAAGATGAGCTATCCTCCTAAACTCATCTGGAACTAAGCCACTAGCTATGGCATTCAATGCTCTAAAGTTGAACTTATGAGCATCCGACTCGACGAGAGTTCACTCACTCTTATGTTTATTGGGCTGTGTGTAGCTATCAACAATCATGCTCCACACCCTAGGGTTATAAGCATTTAGGAATATCTTCATCCGAGACTTCCAATAACCATAGTCCATTTCATTGAAAAATGGAGGGGTGCTACTAATGGACATACCATTATCTTCTCTAGCCATCTAGGATTTTTGTTAGGATCTTACTCAGGTTGTTAAGCCCTATTTGAATAACCTATGCTCTGATACCAATTGAAATGTCTCTAATATTATCTTTGAGGGGGGTGCATAAGATATTAAATTTATTCTACCCTTTCTTGCCAATGTTGGGATTGATTTTAATCTTCTTAAGTGAGTGGATGCATCAAAGTACTACTCAAGCATTTAAACAAATACATAGCTAGCAATAGGAAATATGAGCACAAGTAAGAGAGACAAGCAATCATACACTCAATCCATAACACAAGATTTATAGTGGTTTAACACTAAGGCCTACGTCCACTCTTCTAAAGCTCACTATAAGCTTAGGTATATTTCATTTTGATTGTCACATACAACCTACGTCAACATACAAATCCTCACTATTTGCTCACAAGCAAGCTACTCAACAACACTCGGTGTCTTTGGCAAGTATGCACTACATTCGGTGTCTCCGACAAAGGTTGTAAAGCTTCCGGTGTCTTCGACGGAAGTAAAGAAAATGATGATAAATGGATATGCAAATGAATCCAAAATGACTAGCAAATATTACCACTAAATTGGTTGATGTTTCTATTCTTACCACATGTGGAAGTGCTCCTTGTTGAGCTGGTTTGCCTTATACACCCGCTTCTTTAAGCTATAGCACTAGAGTTTCTCAAGTTAGGCTAACCATAGGAAGGGTTTCCTTAAGGGATAACCCAAACTACACCTCTCAGGTAAATGTTAGCTAGTATGAGCTGAGAGGGAACCAAAAGAGATTTACTAGATGAAATTTTAAGTTTGAAGAGCAAGCAATGGAGGAAGAGGGTTTCTCACCTTTAGAAGCACTTTTTAGCAAAAAAAATATCACTCTCTTGATGCTTGAACATTGGTTGCCCTAATAGGAAACATTTCCTTTTATAGAGGACGCAAAAGGCTAATATTCCTTGGATTATAATCTTTTCAAATGGGCAAAGAAAACTATCCATTCATTCAAAATGAAGAAAATGGTGATTGCCAAAATCCAAATCTGTGATCGATCATGGGGTTTATGATCGGTCACGGGGCCATTTTCTCAAATGCCTCGAAACAAGGTCAGGAGGTGTTGAGTGGTGTGGGCCCCACTTTAAGTCATAACCATGCCATGATCGATCATGAGCTTTGTGATCAATCACAAGGCTGTTAGGTCTCAGGTTGTGATCGGTCACAGAGAAGGGGCCTAGCCCTCGGGAGGTCCAATTCTCTGAGTATGATCGATCATGGGCTTTGTGATTGATCATTAATTCGGTGTTCTGTATTGTGATCGATCATAGGGTTTGTAATCAGTCACACAATGAATTCTGTATGTACGCCACTGTGTACATCTTGGGGAGTTCCATATCCACTTGTGATCAATTTTGAGGCATTCAACCATGTGTGTGGACATGCTTAGGGTTATACTACATGATCCTTATGAAGCTACATACATGCCTTTACCTTCTTGGAAGTTGTAGTTTGGCTTGAGTCTTGGTCTTCAAGGCTTGACTTGTTAGAGTTTCTTCCACACTTTTGCCCATGGATTTAACAAATGATGCCCTTGCATCAACAAAGCTTATAAGATGTATACGCAGCCAGGTAAGGGTAACATCGACACCCAAATACTCTAAAGAATGAATAATCTAATGGTTTGCCAAATAATTCTTGAAAGGGAGATCTACCTTGAAATACTGGTGTAGGTAATCGATTAATAAGATAGACAACCATGTTGATAGCTTTCACCCAATATTCTAAGGGAACAAAGCTGTGAAACAACAAAGAACGACCCATTTCAACAATGTGCTGGTGTTTCATTCTGCCATCGCATTCTGCTATGGGGTATGAGGACACGAGAGGCGATGAAAAATGACATTGTTAGAAAAAAGTTGTTTAAACTGATGATTATCATTTTCATGACTACCATCCAATAAAAAAAATTATTTTGCGACCAAAAATATTTTTAACCATATTCTTGAAGTTAAGATAGAATAAAAAGACTTTAGACTTGTTGCACATAACATAAGCCCAAGAAAATGTGCTAAGTTCATCAATGAAGACCACAAAGTATTTGAAACCACCATGTGAAAGCACGAGAGAAGTCCATACATAAGAATGCACGACCACTAACGGCATAGAATGAAGCATGAGAAGAAGATAAAGTAAAGGGCAATTGAGAGATTTCCCCTAACCGACGATGTTCACAAATAAAATTTTGCAATTTGCTTGAGCTTCTAGACATAGAAATCAACTTATTAGAAAATAGACAAGAAAGAATCTTAGCCGCAAGATGTTCAAGGCAGCGATGCCAAATCTCTGGAGAAGCCAGCTGAGTAACCAAACTAACATGTTGTTGAAGAACCAAGTTGGAAATGGGATATAAGTCACCATCACTTTTGCACACCATTAGCAATCTCTGCGTTCTCAATTCCTTAATAACAAACCCCCATGCAACAAATTCAAGTGAAAAGTGATTATCAATGACAAAATTCCTAACAGACGGGAGCTTTTTCTGTAAGGATGGCACATGTAAAATATCCCTGAGATAAAATGAACGAGTAGGTGTGGAGAAAGATAAGAAACCTGTAGCAGAAATAGGTAAGGAAGCAATATCACCCACAAATATGCATCACCTCCTGAATAGGGCTGCAAGTCAGAAAGGCTAGAAGCATCTGCTATCATGTAGGAAGAAGCACCAGTATCAGTATACCACGAGGGATTAGTGCTCCCATCAACTGTTAAAGCAGAGAAGTTGTGCTGAAGATCATCCACTTGAAAGGAGTAGTTAAAGCATTGAGGACATTGGGCACTAACATGACCACTAGAAGAGCAAAGCTGGCAAGTGGAGGAGGTGATGGCATGATTGGGCGGGTGGAAATAGATGTGACAAAGCTCTCAAAATCTGCACCAAGACCAGAGAGAGCATGAAGTACTAAATCGAAGTTGAGAACAGGCTGACCAACGGCAAAGAGAGAATCGGAGATGGTTTTAAGTGTTGGAGATAAGCCGAAATGGATTGAGTTCCTTTATCTATATGACGAAGTTGAGATCTTAATTTCATAATGCGGGCAGTGGATTGTTGCCTAAAAGTCGATTCAAAGGAGGACTATGCTTGATGGGACGTGGTTAGGCCAACAACTTGAGAGAGCATATACGTAGAAAGAGTGGCATTGATCCAACGTAGAATAATTTAGTCAGTACCATGCCATGCAAGATAGGTAAGATTAAGAACATCTAATTTGGATTCAGGATCTTGGACAGTCTTGGGAGGCGCAGTAAGAGTGCCGTCAACGTAACCAATGAGATTGTAACTATTTAAAAATGGAGTAAATTGACTTTTAATTTCATAGCAAGTAGTTGGTGGGATCAAGTTTAATGGTGACTATGTTGAAGATATTAGGAAAAACCAATTAAGAAGAAGAAAGAGAAGGAATAGGAGAGGATGTCATTGCAAGAAAAGAACAAAAGGGAAAAAGAAGAATTGGGAGGAATAAGTTTTCCCTGGATGAGAGTAGAAAACGATGGACAGCGATTTAGAGAAGCGTCTTAGCCGTTGGGGAAGAAACTCACCACTCTGATACCATGAGAAAGGTTTACGGAAACCCAGATACCCAATTAGGTTTAGGCTTTATATATATATATATATACATACATACATATATATATATGTATGTATATATATATATATATATATATATATATATATTTTGTGTAAAATGATTTTATAATAATACCCTTTTTACAAACCGGGAACATATAATACACAACACATATATATCAAACACACAAACCCAACCCCTCTTGGTCCATACTAGATGCAAGAACCATATCATCAGTCAACATGTAGTCGAGATCTGTTAAAATACATTAACATGAATTTGTTCTCAAAATGTGACACATATATAAAAAAATCTAAAACTCCAATCAAATTTGTATAGGTGACTCGTGTTTAAAAACTAGCTAGTCAACACGGAAACTCAACCAAGTTACTCGACTTAGCAAAGTTCCTGTTTGATCAGTAGCCAAAACTGGGATGATGTCACAGCAAACAGGACAAGTTTTCCAAGAAATCGTTTGGTTAATCCTTTTTTTTTATATCACAATGCCCTTTTAACACATTTTGGAAATCTAAAAACTTTACACTTCCCTATAGACTATTCCATTTAAGTTTTCAAACTTTCCTTCCATCATCTATTTATTTATTTATTTTGTATTTTTTATTATTTTATTATATTTATATAATTTTCTTAAAAAATAAAATATTTTTATACTAGCTAGCTAGTAATTGGAAATAGTGAGAGTAACTCGGATCAGTATACCTTGAAGTCACCTCACTAATTTGAGTTCTTAAACGTAAAGGCACTTTATTACGTGTTGATTTAGTTAACTTACTATAGAGGATCCTAACACGTCTAACGTGGCCTAAGTCCCCATAACACGCCCTAATACGTGGACTCACATATCCGAAGACGCCCTTTTCGTGTGACACTCCTGAGGCAAGATACAAAGGGGGTAAGACTCATGCATTTTTTGGATGTCACATCACCCCAAAAAAATGTATGACCCCACCCTTTTGTGTCTTGCCTCAAAGCTATCGCATAAAAGGATGTCTCAAGATGGGTTGATATCATCTGTGCCACTCCCCTGTGGAACACTTGTGGAGGGAGGGCGAATCAATTCACTTTTTTGTTTTTTTGAGGTTTTTGACTCTTTCTCCTGAGTGTCCCATCAGGGGGTGGCACAGATGATTTCAAGCGAGATATATAAATCCTTGATACGTCAAAAAGTGTATGGACCGCACTTTTTTGTCTTGTCTCGGGGCGTCTCAAGATATACGAGTCCATTTATGTATGGTTCGTAATTTACGATTCCAATTTATGGGGCCCACCAAACATGGTGAAAGAGCAATTTGGTTATTTAAAGTGAGGTGACAGGTGAGAGCATAGTTGTTAAACTTGAATCGGACCGATCAGAGCAAAAACCTGGCGACCAACACCTTGGCCGGTTCTGATTGGTAATCAGATCGTTCTTGTTTTAACCAGTTCATATTTGGTTAAACTGACAGGTTTTAAGTTGAACCGGTTAACCTATCTAGTTGGACCATCTTTCAACTTGGGTTATTAAATAAAAAAGGATTTAAGCGCATCTCAAGAGTTGAACTGAAGTTGTTAGAACCAAAGACCAAGGACTTGACCACTAGACCATGCTTTATCCATTGCCCTGTATTTATCAACAAAAATAATTATTTAAAGAAAACCTTTATTTTTCTCATACCTATTTAAATATACCTTTTTGTCTATTTACACTGTTTTCGTAAAAAATATATGATATAAAATTGTTTTATAATTTTTTACTTATTTTCTTATTTATTTTCTTTTTTTTATTTTTTAAAATAATTGTAATTGATCCTGCGGTTTGACCAATGACTCACCGGTTGAACCAATGGCCCAGTAAACCATGTTCTCAACCGGGTCAATGCCCGGTCCGGGTTTAATAACTATAGGTGAGAGAAAGCCGTGGGGTAGGTGTCGTAAATAACTTGTCAATCGGAGGGTATTTTACTGCATATTATTTTAATGAATTTCATCGGTTTGCGCAGAAACGTTTTCTCTGTAGCTACCACTATAAATAGCCTTCAAACCTGCCTGCATTTTTCTCATTTCCAGACTGATTTTCTGCACTCTCTCTCCTAGGGTTAGGGTTTGGAGTTATCTTCTTTTCGTTTCTTTATCTCCCTCGCTATAGTCTCTCTGAGTTGGTCGCTTGCTCTCTCTTTCCGAAGCGATGGCACAGGAGAATGTTGCAACCATCGATATTCACAACGGTGAAGCGGAAGAAGGCGGTTCCAAGTCCGTGTGCTTTTCTGCTCTGAAGCCTCAGCTGGTTGTTCAAGCTCCCAAGGCGGCTGACGCTGTTAAGTTCTACAAGAATGCTTTCGGGGCGGAAGAGCTGAAGCGAGCCATGCATCCTAAGAGGAAAGCCGAGCAAGAGCTCCCTCTTATCATGTGCGCTGAGCTCAAGCTTGGATCCTCCGTATTCTTGGTGTGCGACCAGACCGAAGATTCTGATGCTTCGTAAGCCTTTCCCTTCCTTTCCCTAATTTTTTTTTTTCTGCCGATCTTCAATTTGCGGGTCTTTTTCTGTTTGGTTCATCGTTTTTGTTCTTCTACAGGCTGCGATCCATTCATGTAATTTTATTATTTTGCTCTCTTTGAGTGTCCGTACAAATTCTCTGTAATTTTTTCATCGGTTTCATAACATTCTTCCACATCTTCTATTCTCTTATTTTTCTTCATATGTGTTTGTTGTTTTATTTTTTTAATTTTCATGTCATGATTCTGTTAAGTTTCCTTTACTAGCCATGCTGATACTTGTTTTATTTTATTTTTTTGGAAAAAAATTAGTGCATTTGTTTAAGTGTTTGAACGATTTTTTTTTTTTTTTTTTATCATTTTTTTAGAATAGAACATTTGATCTTGTTTTAATACCTACACTATGATCATTTGATCTTGTTTAAATACCTACAAAATATGAATATAATATTCCTTTTTTGGTTAAATGGAAGGGTAATCTTCTTTGATAAATATATATTTCTTTCTGAGGTGTTTTTCTTCCAAATCTGTGTTAACTTTATAGATCAGTTACTTTATTTTTGTCGACATGGTTTAAAGGATTTACCTCTCTCCCCATCGCATGTTCTCATTCTTGTATTCTGGATGGATGTGTTGACACGGCGGTTAACATAAGCAGGATTAAGACTGACGGGAGTGGTTGCATGATTTGCCTGGAGACTGACGACGTAGATGGCGCCGTCAACAAGGCCATCAGCGCCGGCGCTTCTATCGTCGGCGAGATAACTGAGGGCGGCGAAGGCGCATTCTGCGGAGGACGCGTTGGGAAGGTGAAGGACCCGTACGGTCAAGTGTGGCTCTTCTGCTCTCCTGCCTAGGTGTGCGCTGACGTGGAAGCTTAAGAGCCGTTCTGAGGTTGTTCCTGATTTACTGCCCTCGTTTTTGTCCTTTTCTTGGGAACACTATATCCAAGTAATTACTGATGGGTGGATTAGTATGAGGCTTATTAACTTGAATATTATGTTAATGATCTTTTACGGCTGGGATTTTGTTGCTTTTTTTGCACTATAGAATTTCGATATAGGGAATATAACATCTTCTTAATATGATGGGGCCCACATTAATCTACCTAATTTTTATCTGGAGGAAAAAGAAAAGATTATCTGGTTCTTGAAATCTTAATGATGTGCGTAAATTAAAAAGAAGGCCTTTGCCGTCTGTGAACCCGACGGATGCCTTGGGCTCCGAAAAGGCAAAAGGGCGGCACCTCGACCTGTCTCCACGTGTGTATGAGTTTAAACTTTAAAGGGCTTCTCCTACTTGGTAAGGTTGTTCTTTTGTGGCTCACAAGTATATGCAGACGGTAGTGGTCATTGCAGCGGTTGATGGGTCGTTAGGGGATCATATGGTCCCCAAACTAGGAGGATCTCGTGTCTCTGAGATGTGTTGACAACTTGCCGGGGTTTAATTTTGTTTCGCTGTGATGGGTGAGTGAGCCCTGCGGCGACCCTCTTTGTGATACGTCGTGAGACAAGTCAGAGGAGAAGTATCCTTTAACTGTTTGGGGG